>NJRP01000140.1:508312-526338 GCA_003063835.1 Aphaenogaster floridana | reverse complement strand
CATTAAACTGATACGTGCAAACATTTACATAGAGACAAAGAATTTTACAAGTTACCGTATAATACCGTATCCGGAATATTTGAAAAAGCGGAATATATATATATATACCTATATTCAATTATCGTGATTTGTATTTCATCGTCACTTTTGAAACTAACGAGGTTTTGATCAATTCTCGTGTGGCTTCTCCGGTCCGCGATTAAGCCAAAATGATTATAACTCGATACTTTAGAATACTTCGTGCGGGATACCGTAGAAACATCACACAACACCGCTGCCGAGCGCGGGTTGCCCTCCGAAACAATCGCATCCCCGATAACTATCTCCTCCTTACGTTGTCGCTGAAGCGGAATGTACGTGCGCGTGGCGTGGTGTGTGGAACTGGCGACGGCACGGCATATCGATCACCCCATCCCACCGCCACCCCCGGTAGATGCGGGTAGCACCAGGCCAGAACTACCACGCTTCCGTCGCGCCCCCTCGCCCGCACCCCCCCTCGCGGGGGGGGGGATAGTAGAGCCGCACGAGCCTGCCCGCCCCTGATAACTCACAACTCGCCCATCCATCCATCCCCCGCTTTCGTACCCCCTGCTGCCTCTGCCCCAGCCCCCCGATCCCCCGAGCGACCACCGCCACCGACTGACGGTGCTGTCGGGCCCCCCTCTCGTGTATCCGATGTTTGTTACGCGGTGGCACGCGCGCTGCTCTTCCTCGTCGTCGTCCTCCGCACATGTCGATTCTCGCGGGGTTGGTTGCATATCCCTGCGGCGGGCAGGTACAGCTCGATACCGTTGAGTTTTTTCCCTTTCTCTCTTTTTTCTTTTTTTTTTTTGATCAACCCCGCATTACTCGAGCTAGCTTCCGTATGTTCTAAGCGCGGAGTCGGTCCATTTGTTAATTGCATTTTGAACAAATTTGATCAAATTCGTACAAATCTATTCATGTAATTCAAAGTAAAAGGATGCGACAATGCATTAAAAAAATAGCGTTCGTGTCATAGAGCAAGAACTTACATAGAAACTACATTTTTAATTGATATTACTTTACTTTCTCAATTTTATAAAATATTATGTACATAATACTTCCTATATATATATGTAATATTTATATACTTAAAAAAATGCAAGCTGTTCTTCATAGTTCCTTTCTTTAACATTCTGTGATAATTCTATGATTGCGATCTACAAATTTTTATAGCCTCGCTAAGATAAAATAATTTTACGAATATAGCACTTGCACAAAAGTATTTTTACATTAAGGCAGTGTTTCTCAACCTTTTTTCATGTGTGCCCCTTTTTCTAATATCAATTTTTGTGGCGCTCCCCCTTGCAATTCTTGTGTCGAGACACTGAAAAAACCCATTAAAATTGGCAGCACAAAAACAGGAAATTGACTTATTGAAAATTATTATAATAGACACAATACTATATTATATATATATATATATTCAAAGGGGGAGGCACGAAAAAAATGTAGATTAAAGAAAAAGTCTATTAAAGTTTAATAGATTTAATCTCAACATTAACAAAAAGTCTGAAAATATATTTACAGTAATATATATATAAAATATATTTACAGTAACATATATATATATATATATATATATATATATATAGAAAAAGTCTATTAAAGTTTAATAGACTTTTTCTTTAATCTACATTTTTTTCGTGCCTCCCCCCTTTGAATATCTCGCGCTCCCCCAGTTGGTCACGCCCCACAGGTTGAGAATCACTGCATTAAATTTCGACTTTAAATTTCGACGAAAACAGCAACGAAAATTTATAGAATTCTTCGAAATCGAACGAAGTCAAGGCCGAATTCACGCGCGCGTGTCCCAAACTGCTGGAGATTTGCGGGTTTTCGGGGGCGAAAGCGGCGGGCAGCCGAGGGTGGGGTGTGCCTGAGATCAGCATGCTAACGATGTGTACCATTCCGGCATCCACCCCTGCATCCGAGGGATGACGCGTGCACGCGTCTGGTCGGAGGATCAAAAGCGCATGTATCGCTGATCCCTCTTACTCCTCGATATACAGCGAGCGACAGTTTCTGCCACGGTAGAGTTAAACCGGTGCCGTTACCTATATGACGCACTCTCTGACGACCTCCCCCACATTTTTCAAAAAATACTTCTCACAGAAATATAATGCTGTTTTCATATATAAGTACTTAAAGTAGAAACTACATTGAATGGCAGGCTATACATATTTTCCTTAACAAAACTATTAATGCGCCGACGCGTGTCAATAGTGTCAAGTTGTAGATAATTTAACACCTAGCAATTTTTTAAGAACTAAGTTTCAAAGATGCAGATAAGCAGCGAAAATCTGCTTCTTTACAATTTAAAAAAATAGTAAGAATGTTGATTTGAGGCTCAGCATTGCAGATGTATTTAATATCGTGCTCACAGCTTCTCCCGCGTGGCCTTTTCTTTATTGTTAACACGACCTTGCATGAAACTACACTTTTGGAGTAAACCAGAACGTATATTCGGCCACGTGGATTCAACCTTGAGTCGTCGCATTGCCAGCAGTCATGCTGGCAAGCTGCAATTGTATGCTCGGTCGGGGGACATTACGTCGAGTTAGTCCGCAGCCGATATATAGAGCTTAACCCGGCGTCTGGCTAAACTGCCAATTTAACAGTAGTTAGTATTCACCGCCTTCTTGCGTTAGCTCGGAGTCCTATGGTTCCATTAAACGATCGTTATATCGAAATTGTCGAAAAGTTTCGCGAATCCTCGCCCAAGTTTTTCGGTGTTCACGCGAAGAATACTAGGGGTATTTTTTGATACCTTCGATAAACACAAAACTTCTGAAATCGCTTTGTCTACAGATATATTACAATCAAATGGGAATTGTGGGTGCAAATTTTATTAATTTGTGAGGCATTATTTCGCGATAGACGTTTTTTCCACTTTATAGAATTGGCTTTATTTTATCTGTAAGAAATAAAATCTTTGCAGATGAGAGAAAATTCGGAATCAATTAATTAAATAAAAAATCAGAATTGTTCACGGAATTAATTCTGATAGTTTGGACGAAATTTAGCAGATTATTTTTTACGTATATTTATGATTTGTATCTTGAAGATTTGAGTCGTAAAATAGAATAGAATAGTGGAGCTTTCAATGAGTTAGAAATTTTTACAATTAAAAAAGTTTGAGAGTCCTTGATCGTTTTATTCTTAGAAATTTTTGGCGAGCGATGTATTTCTAAGAAGATGGAGTATGGATCTCGGATCTTTGGATCTCTGCGAGTGAAGTGGCGCTTTGCCATTTCGAGACACTTTTGGGAGACCTTCAGAACCCTGCCGTCCTCGCCTTTCGCTTCCGGATACGGACAATTTATCGTGCCGAGAGGGAACAGGTTGAATTCACCCGCAAATAATGGATTGCGTTGAAATTTAATATGCATCCTCTGACGATCAGACCCCAGAGGGAAAGTCCACATCACAGGAAATTTGTTTAAAAATATCTAAAAGATTATAGTAAATTTAAAAGACTCGATATAATTTCACATATTCAATAAATATATTTATATACCTCTTGAGATTGTTAGGACAAAATTTCAGCAAGAGAGCAAGGAAGAATAACTTCTTTATTAACTTATATATATTAGATTGCAATGTCACTCGCATGGAATTATCGCGACCGATTTGAAAGGCAATTCTACTTTAAGGTAGTATGTCAGACTTTCAAAAGTAACAGCATTGCCATAATATTTTTCTAAGATGTTTAATAATGTATTTCGTTCCTATATATGAAATTTAAAGTCAATTTACCGTATCGTTTTCAAGAAAATTATTATTATAACGTCTGTAAGACGTAATATAGACGTCTTACAGACGTTATAATAATAATTTTCTTGAAAACGATACGGTAAATTGACTTCAAATTTCATATGTAGGAACAAAATACATTATTAAACATCTTAGCAAAATATTATGGTAATGCTGTTATCTTTGAAAATCTGACGTGAGACGTCTGTATTACGTCTTACGTCGTTATAATAATAATTTTTTTGAAAACGATACGGTAAATTGACTTCAAATTTTATATATAGGAATGAAATACATTATTAACATCTTAGCAAAATATTATGGCAATGCTGTTATTTTTGAAGGTCTGACATACATCTTTAAAGACGATAGCGCAAGACAGTACAGCGTAAACAACAGCCGGGCGAAAACATCCCTTTTCCCAATCGTTCGACGGCACTCTCCATCATTTATATCGCATCACATATTTATATTTATTAAAGCATTCACGCACACCCGTACGTGCGTGCGCGCGTATGATAATGCACTCGGAATAAATGTGCCACGAGGAGCGAGGCGCAGCGAGAGAAGCAAAGTGTAATAAATTTCAGGGTGCGAAAGAACGGGGGCGCGAGGGAAATAGCGCGCCGCCGGAGGGGCAGAAGGTCGTACAAGAGGGGTCGTCTCGGTTCGCCGAGCACCGAGGGGTTAGCACGAAGACGTCGCTCAAGTATTCCGAGACTCTTCACACCCGATATATATCAGTAGAAACGAGTGCTCGCACGCGCGAGAGGGTTGCGACCAGCTACCCCCGAGGGCTAGCGAGAGGTCAGGGGAACGTCGGAATCATTTTAATTTTTGACTGTAACGGGTGTCACGTTCGCCACGCTATGGTTCGCTAGACATTGATATTCTCTGCCAGCTATAGAGATACAAACATAATATCTGACATATAATATATAATAGATGACATAATAATATAATAATAGTAAATAGCTGACATAGTAAAAAGGTATATAACGTTACAAAATATAATATTTAGATATTTTGAGTCTATTTAGCGGGTATTTTGATTACATAGCCTGGAAATGTAATTTAATTTGACGAGAGAGAGAAGTAGTGAGCTCTTTTCTAATCATTTTACAATTTTACCTGAAATTCAGTTGTAATTAAATGTAAAAATTGATAGAGCTGCAAGTGGATCTATAGGGTGTATTTTTACTTAAATCCGATTCTGATCGTATTTTACGCAGTGTTATGGCAGACGAAGAGAGACGCGGTCAAATATGAAGCCACAGGGTTTAATTATCATATCGGTTTTGATCGATCGCGAGCGGATACCCAACTGCGATATCGCGACGATCGCGCGGAATTGTTAATGATATTAATTGATACCGCCGCGCATGTTTTGCAAATAGAGGCCGTGGGGACGCGAGCGTTCGTAAAATATTCGCCATCTTTGACGGTTTAATGTAACATGTAGAATGAAATTAATTATTTGTGCTGTTTGAGCTATACGAACGATTGTAAATGAAATGTTTTTCGGGCGCGTCAAGTTCAGAGAAATATATGATATTTATTTTACACATAAGTTTAAGAGAGTTATATATGTTGCAGGCATAATCCAAAATCAGGCATTTTACAAAATGCCTAAGCATAAATAATTCCACTCACGTTTTGCCGATACTTTGTCAATTTTATATTTATGTAGACATAAAAGAAAGCCTTAAAACTCTCGTTGTGCCTAGGCATTTTATAAAATACCTGATTTTGTATTATATATACTTATTAATAACTTCTAAAAATTTCTAAAGTGATGAAATACTCAGATAAAAATTGCATATTAGGTATACTCCGGTTTGATCGTTATACTTTCTATAGTTTAAATATTCAACTAATTGTAAGAAGCGAAACAATGACTAACGTAGAAAATCTAACTTAAAGTTTAGAATAGATTTTCAAAATGGTATTATATATTAATATCCTTCTTATTATATTTTTTTAAATTGATAATGCGGAATGTAATAATTTTTTTGTATTAATTAATAAGACAGCAATAAGGGGGCTTTTTTGCTTTGAATTAAATTAATTTTTAAATTCGATATCGACATTTTTAAAGTGATGAAATACTCAGATAAAAATTGCGTATTAGGTATGATCGGTTTGATCGATTGTTATACTTTCTCTAGTTTAAATATTCAACTAACAAGTAAACCTACCCAAAAGGTACACTCCGATTTTGATGAACGTTTAATATGTTGTATTCTAAAAAAAAATAAGGGACACATCTTTTTTTATACGTGCCTATATTCATATTTAGGGGGTGAAATACCCCTTTGAAAATAGTTGGATTTTCTCTTTAGAGGCGAATATCTCCGAAACTATAAAAGATAGAAAAATTTTTTTAAACAGAAGTTGAATGGTTTGAAGAGTACTTTAAAACAATGACAATATTTTTTATAGTTTCGGAGATATTCGTTCCAAAAGAGAAAATCCGACTATTTTCAAAGGGGCGTTTCACCCCCTAAACATGCGTATGGGCACGTATAAAAAAATACGTGTCCCTTATATTTTCATGTAGAATATGACATATTAAACACTCATCAAAATCGGAGTGTACCACTAGGGTAGGTTTACTTGTAAGAAGCGAAACAATGACTAACGTAGAAAATCTAACTTAAAGTTTAGAATAGATTTTCAAAACGGTACAGATATTATGTATTAATATCCTTCTTATATATTTTTAATTGATAATGCGGAAAGTAATAATTGTTTTGTATTAATTAATAAGACAGCAATATATAAGGGCTTTTTTGCTTTGAATTAAGTTTTTAAATTTGATATCGACATGTGCCAATAATATAGTAGTATTAAACCTAATTTAAGAAATGAAGTTTATTTCTATTTTGAAAGGTATATTATGGAAATTAATTTAAAATGACTTGAGACAATATTCTAATGACATTTGAATAAATAAAATATGAATCTTGAAGATTAATAACTTAAAAGTGATCTGTGGACAATCGAATTTCGTCCGCCGCGTTTTCGCGACAATAACGGAACCATTTGAGTTCGGTCGAGTAATCTCTGGAATATCGTATTTTATGCGCACAATAAATTTAGCTTCGCGCGAGGATTCGTGCATGCAACTAATGCGTCGTATAACTTTTACGGCAAACATTTCACGGCCACTCGGTATATAATGCCCGTGCGATATCGATGAAATTCGCCAGCGCGCGAAAGCCGTTCTTCGTAGAAGGATCCCGATGAGGTATTGTCGTCGTTGTCATCGTCGTTCTCGTGTAGGGGTTGTCGTCGTCCCTGAAGAGGCCCGCCGCAAGCTGTGCAGGACAAGACGCGGCGGGGATGAAAGGGGAAAATGCCGCGGATGCCACGACAGCGCGCGGCTCATTTAAGCTTTGGAACCCTCTCGTACCGCCAAGAGGGTGAGTGTAACGACGACACTATCGGGTGGCTTCACGCAATTCCCGAGAAAGCATCATGGATTATGCCAGACGATTACGCAATGGTCAAGATTAATTTTTTGCAAAAATTGATAAAAACTGCTCCCTCCCTCGAAGTTTTCACGTTACAAAAGTGTCAAAGTTTCATGAAAGTCTTTTCTTTAAAATTAGAAGATAATAATGTATGAAAATCTTAATAGAAATATACTCGGAAAGTTAGAAAGGGCATTTCCTCTTTGTTTTTCTGCAACATATGAGTCTGATAAAAAATTGAAATTATTATTTCAAAAGTAGCTGATAATTTCCGAATATAACGATCCTACGCGACATTTGTCAATTGAGAAAATATAATTTTTGTTAAATTTTATGTAGATCCGATTTTCGTAGCGTTGAAATTCTTTAGGGGCCACAACTTTTTTTTTATCATTTTCGCTGATTATGGTCCGTTCTGGCTCACCCGGTAGACGAGAGCCACGACTGGAGCACCCGAGAGTGTCGCATCGCATCTCGTGGCAGCCGGTGTCTTCGCGTTTTTCCTCTCTTTTTCGCCCTTTCACCCTCGGCTTGTCTCGATCCTTTCTGCGACAGATAGACGCGCGCTCGCGCGGAAGCGAGTAACTCGAGCACGAGGAACGACGAGAAAAAGAAAAAACCGCGCATCCTTCGGCTCTTCTCCCGTTCCTTCCGGAGTTCGATTCGCGCGGATCTCTCGCGAGATAGACCCAAGAGAGAAACTGAACTCTGGAAGCAAGGGAAAACGAAGAAGAAAAGTGAAGAAGGACTCTTCGCGAACCTTCATTTCGCTTCCCTTCTTCATTGCGTGGCCTTGATATTTGAGATTAGACTAACGTTTAAAGCCCAAATGTATTTTTAGTGGTTAAAGTGACGTAGATTTTAATTTTTACATGCAGGAACTGTTTCGTTGCAAGTTTTTCGTATATTGCAAGGTTTTACCCTTTTTATTTATATACAGGGTGTCTGGAAAGGTAAGGTCAATCGCTTGGGAGATGAATGGGGACCCAAAAACGAGAAAGAAAGTTGATATGAACATAGGAAATGTGTTGTTTTCGAGTTATCGCCATTTTTATGTTGAAATTTGAAATTGCTTTGCTTTCGAATTTTTTTATTAAAAACAAGAGATGAAATTAAAACAAGAACAAAATTAAAACAAGAGATGATTTTTATAAATTTTATAACATAATTAAAGTCAAGTAAAAGTTACAGGCTGCTTTAGCACTACCCAGGATGCACCACGTGGAGGTACAGCCCGCTTAGCATTCCTTGGCAGAGATCAGGACCCCTCAAAAAAATTCGAAAGCAAAGCAATTTCAAATTTCAACATAAAAATGGCGATAATTTGAAAACAACGCATTTTCTCGGACCTATGTTCATATCAACTTTCTTTCTTGTTTTTGGGTCCTCACTCATTTCCCGAGCGATTGACCTTATCTTTCCAGAGACACCCTGTATACTTTACGGAAATACCTGTAAAAAGTCAAATTAAGAGAGAGAGAAACGTAATAATTATTAGTGTAGAAAAGATAGTTTACAGGAAATTATTAGGAAATATCAACAATAATAATCGTTAATAATTATAATAACGAAGAGATAAAGATATAATATTGTAAAAATACAATAATTATTTTGATATTCGATGAAGAATAAGTTCTTGGACTAATAATGGAAAAAGGCAAGAGATACGAGCGACAGGAAAATAATAAATAAAATGTAAGAATGTAAGGGATGGATGGAAAAAGAGATGAGAAAGACAAAGTCTTGAAAGAATTGAGATTTTCTAGAATGGGAAATGGAGAGAGGGAGAGGTGAAATTTTCCTTCGTTCTTGGTTTTCCGATGGAGAACACGAAGGAGTCTGCTTAAAGACTTTGAACAAATGAAAAGGAACAGAGAGATCGAGATAGCTGGAACAAGGAGGATGGTGAACTTTATGGCGCGATATTTCGCCGCGGTCAGGAGTTCATTCTTCGTTACTGGTGAACAAGAGTAATCGGAGCTCTCCTCTTTCGCCGTCGTTATCCTTTTCTATCTTATCGCTGTCTCTTTTTCAATATCTTGTTCCCTACTTTATATATTTTTTATTTGGCTTCATTGCGAACTATATATTTAACCCTTAATCGTTCTTTTTTAATTTAGACTTAGAAATTATATTGTTTAAGTCACATTAATTAGATTACGTCCGACTTATTTTTGTTCACGCTAGCGACGTTAAATATTTTAGCAGTCAAGCTCGAAATTAAGATCCGGTGTGTTTCGCTTCGTGTTGGAAACACCGATTTCCAAAAACGCAGGATTTATTTGACAATTGCGCATTCACAGCACCATAAAAGACAAGCAAGAAACCCGACTGAAAAAGTGCAATCATCATGGGCGTCCACTGAGGGAGGGGACATTTGCCCGCCCCCTGGAATCAGCCAAAAATTAAGCATTTGCTCTCCCTTTGAACAAAGGACGGACAAAGTTGTGCTAACCTTGCCGATCTCTGCTCTAATCCGTAGGAGATTGGGTGTATAATTTTCAACAAAAAGTGTATAAATTTCAAATTATAAGTATTCTAATTCTGGAAGTAACATATTTTTAATTATGCCCCTATGGGCGCCCTTACAACTTTTTTCAAGGGTGGGGGCCAGAGTGTAATATACTTAGGAGTGCCAAACGAACGTATTTTCAAATAATATTTTTAAAAGAAATATTTATGCAGATTTTTTTTAATTGTATAAATTTTAAACAAAAAATTATCTGGTTGTTAATTATAAAATCATTCTAAATTGAAAAAATTAAAATCCAGGGAGGGCATATGACCCTCCTTGCCCCCCAATCATACAAATTCATCAGTGAACAGAATTGAAACTTAAAAGCTTGAAACTCAATCTCAGATCTCGGTTTACAGCATCTTTATCGTGTAGGCATGATTTTGCGAGATGCAAAAAAGAGAGACGGCGTGGAGACGCAATCGGCGTCGTTTCCTAATCGCCCTATCCTTCGGGTTCCATCCCCGGGTTTCTATCCGGAAAAAGTTCTTTTCCCTTCTCTCCGGGTTGGAATTGCGCGCACGCTTTTTTCGAAAGGTCGGATATTATCGCCCTACTCGACGTTCGTGCTCCAAGCGAGCACTCTCGAAACGCGTCGTCCTCTTCCGTCCTCTCTCGCTCCCTCGCCGCTCTCTTCATCCTCTTCTCGGATCCCTGCACCTCCTATTCCTCCCTACTCCTTTTTTTTTATTATCGGCCAACGCTCGACGTCGAAATGATTTTTCGGGGCTTTGCGTTTCCATGACGATGGTACAGAACAGTGCGCGGGATTAATACCGACCGCCTGCAGCTTCGTCCGTAATCGGGGAAAGGGAAAAATCGCCGCCTCGCCACCTGGTGACCCTCTTCGCTTTGCCGAGAGAGCCGGCGGGTTAGACGATAATTGGCGGATTTGCGAAATTATGCACGACGACGAGGCTGCATTTCTCTTCGTCGAGATGCCGCCTCTATGAATTTCGCGACGAATAAAATTAATTAGCACTTGCGGCTGTTACGATAAAAAAAGAATTTTTAAGTGCGTCGGAGAAAGTTAACTAAAATTATTAAAATTAAAAGCCATCTATCTTTAATCGCTCGGATTATAAAAGTACGTTGTTGCGAACATTTTCTTCAAGAACGTCAATCTTAATTTAAGAATTCGTAGGTGAAATTTGTCACAGTTATGGAGTACCGATTTACAGAGACAGTAATAACTACAACAGTAACAATACACACAGTAAAAAATAAAATGTTAATTGTAAAATTTTTTACATGTCCCAGAAAGTCCACTCTAAATTTTAAGTTAAAATAACTCATTCATCGTATGTTACTTGTTGACAAACTAGAAATGTTAATTAATTAACACTATACTTTACATTTGTGTTTGTTCTTTTAAGGTAGTATGTCAGACTTTAAAAAGTAACAGCATTGCCATAATATTTTGCTAAGATGTTTAATAATGTATTTCGTTCCTACATATGAAATTTGAAGTCAATTTACCGTATTGTTTTCAAGAAAATTATTATTATAACGTCTGTAAGACGTAATATAGACGTCTTACAGGCAGTTAGAATAATAATTTTCTTGAAAACGATACGGTAAATTGATTTCAAATTTCATATGTAGGCACAAAATACATTATTAACATCTTAGCAAAATATTATGGCAATGCTGTTATTTTTGAAGGTCTGACATACATCTTTAAATTTAAGTATAATAATAATAACATACAAAATAATTCAACAGTTATGTTAACATATAATATTAATAATTTTAACTTAAATTATATGTACCCGCACATAGAAAACTTCTTGGGATCTAATTAGAATCCAGTCCGATTTCCCCCAAAAATTATGGAATCTGGTTGGGAAAACTATGAAGATTCAAATCAGAAGTGTAATGTTTTGTAAATTCGATTCTAAATGGGAAATCTGATCACACAGATCCTAAATAGGAAATCTGAATAGATCTTATTTGGTCTTCCCAACGTTTTTTAAAAGTATTTTTCGATTTTTATTTTATATTAGAGAATTGAGCAAAATATTAACCCAGACAGCACAAAGTCGTCTAAATAGTTATACCATATTACATCATTAGAACATGAATGAAAAATCTCATAATTGTGTCTTTTATTCTATCCTGTGGTTTCTTTACTTACGAGAAATAGAACTCTACCGCGTCCATCTGGCGGCGGTGCCGCAACTTTAAAACATGTTGATTTTTGAAATAATTGTGTTAAAAGAATTCAAAATAATATTCAATATACATAAGAAGTTAAGTTATTACATAAACGTAACACGTGAAAATGTTATGAAAATAATAACATATCTGTTGTATATGCTAATTTTACATTGAAATAATAATCAAATCTTGGTAACACAAGGAAATTTTAACATATAGACGCACGATTTTTTACTGTGTAATATTGGTGCCCTACTGAAAAATTGTTATTCTCAATTATGATCTCAATAAAAATGTTTCAGTAGGGGCCCCTAATGAAAAATTTTTAATAAGATAGGGTCCTACTCTGAAAAATTTTTATTGAGATCATAATTGAGAATAACAATTTTTCAGTAGGGTGGTGTGATAATAAAATGATAATGAAAGAAGACTGGCAGACGAATTTGTGTGTAAGCGAAAATATCTTCGCAGATCAGTTAATGCGGCGGCGAGTCATTAGCGTGGCGATGTATTTCCAATACGCTCGCCACTTCTGATCGCGGACTGCATTAAAAAGTGAGCGAAAAACGGGCGCGAGAGTGGAAGCCGCTTGACGTCGATGCTTGGGTGGGATCGGGCGAATGTATAGTCAACGCCGATAAACGCGACGAAGCGACGTTGCGGCACGAAGCGAGATAAGGCATTTCGCGTGCGAGCGCGTCTGTATGCTGCCTTAATTCGCATCGACGATGGACGCGGGTCCGTTCCATTCCATATCGGCTTTCATTTTATATTTTCGGCGGGCGAGCGCGCACGAGCTGCGCGAAAAAACGCCGCTGGATTTTTTTTATCGCCGTTTGAGGTGTAGTGCGCCCAAGCGGCAATTACGGCATATTTCCATTAGCGCCGCGACGTCGATTCGGGGGGGTAAAAATCTGAGGGAACTAAATTTTTTAATTCGCTAGTGGGAAAAATGCTAATAGACTTCGGTACTTCAGTCCCTCTCCCACTTCACTCTTTCCACCCGTTCGGAAAAAAAAATATAATTATGATAAATGCGGCAAATGAAGAATATATCTTTATAAATGGAACGGTTATCTCTCTCTTTCTCTCTCATTACTAATTCGACAAAATGGGTGTTTTACTCTCGCAAAGGGTTAGGTTAAAAAAAATATATATATACGAGCAACGAGGAAGCGGGATCGGCGTGATAACGAAACGCTGCATTTCCCCATTATCACGTCGTTAGGGTAGTTTACATGCAGCCGTGAAATCCGTCCTTGGATATCGAGTCGCCGGCATGTATCCACCTTCCCGCCCTTTCCCCTTCCAGCCCTCCCTCACCCTCATTCTCTTACACCCCGTTGATTTGCTTGCCGGCTCGTGTTTGCTCAATCAGTATAATTAATGGGAGCCAGTGACTCATTGCGGCGCGCCCGATTCGATTTCAGTTTCTCGTCGGCGAACGGGGTGGAGGGATAGGGTGGCGTGCTCGCACCCTCGTGGTTTTCGCGTAACTGGGCTCCGTGCGCAGGTGGACACGTGCACTCGCGTGTTTCTGTAATGTAACGCCAACGCGTAGCTTGGACAGAAAGCTAGACGTCTTTCTAGCGAAGGAGAGCGAGGGGTGAGATTGATTTAAGACGCGAGAAGGATTTAATGAAAGGAATTAAAGGAAAGTCCACGATATGAATTTTAAAAAATATGAGATTGGACAATAAATTTCAGATTGAGATAAATGTTCGGAAAGAGTCAAATCTCTCAGAATTAGTGATGAAAAAAACGGGTTTCTTTTACTTCGAAGTAAAAAACCAGTTTTTTACGGTAAAAAATGGTTTTTTTTACAAAATATTCTGAAAAAAGATATAGAATTATTTTTTTGATATTCATTGTTCAATATCTATGTTACTTCGGTATTATTTAATATCTGTTGTCTTTATAACTTTAAATATCGAGGCGGAAACGTCTTTGCGTTGTTGCGGTGCCACCAACCACTTTGTCATTACTCATTATACTTACTACATTTTGATTATTTATAGCTATCTTTACATTCTTCACACAGAAACTTTTCAAATGAATGCAAAAGCTGAATTTTAGAACAATAATATGGCGTCAAATGTCCAAAGAAAATACACATCCGCGAATAAAAAATTTTAAGGGCCGAGTAAAAATAGATTTTTATTGGGTTTTTTATTCTAAGTTTCTAGTTTTTTTCGGTACTTTTTATCTCTACTCAGAATGTATAGGTACACTGCAAATCCAAGCGTGTTATTTTAGCTGAAGCTCTTACTTACACATTTTTTGCCGTTTTAAATCATATTATTTAATACGATTGAATTAATTTTTAATTTAAAACGATTAAACATGTTAAATGACGTAATCTGAAACGGCAAGAAACATGTAAAAAGAGCTTCAGTCAAATGTGTCACTTTTAGATGTTTATGCGTGTAAAAATAACACGCTTGAATATGCAGTGTAAAGCACAAATTCTCATTTTTCGATTTCAGATGGACTGTAAACAAGATTCTACGAGATTAATTATTTCAGGCAATACGATATTCAATGGTGAAAGTAGCATACGAGCTTTCAAAAATACGTATTGAATCGGATTGTTAAATAATTTTTTCGCAACCTTTTTATCTTTATCATGTTTGTCGTATCGAAAATAATGAACAGTTTGAACCGTGTAATTTAGAGCTGACCGAAATTTGACGTTGCGCCGGGCTGTTTATGTAAATTTCGTAATGCGGACTGATCGCTCTCTAATTTTCCAAACGGAAACACTTTGCGTTTTCCCTGACATCCCCGTTCCGTGTGTGAGCCCACATATGTTCGTCTAGTCGAAATCGATACGCGTATGGCGATATGGTTTATTGATACCTTGGTCAACCGGTCGCGCATAATTGGAATCCGAATTATGCGTTCGAGAGCGCGAACGCATGATTCGGAACAGTATGCACGTGTTGTCCTGTGCGTATGTTAATTAGACGTTTTACCGAGCGAGGATTTTAGCTTTATATCTCTTTTTCGCGCCAGAGTCAGAAGAAATTATACGCGAGAAAACTGTACAAAATCCTGGATCTTCAACAACGTTATAAAAATGACGAAAGGTAAAAATTTTTAAGAGATAAATTGAGGATAACGACAGGTTTCTCGAGAGCATAATTATACACATTTTAATTAATATCGCCGTATATATCTTTCTTAAATCGTGCACTAAAAAAAAAATTCTTGGTAAACTTGTGAGATGCATTTAGTAACATTTTTTTGAAGTATTTGATTATTATTACCAATTATAATAACAAAACATTTTGTAATAATTATAAACATTTGTAATAATTATAAGAGAGTGTTACATAATTTAGTTGGCTCAACTAAACAAAATTTGCTCTTTTATAATTATTACAAATGTTTATAATTATCACAAAATGTTTTGTCATTATTATTATAATCGGTAATAATAATCAAATAATTTTAAAAAAGTATTACACTAAATGCATCTCATAAGTTTACCAAGAATTTTTTTTTATAAAAGAGTGTTACATAATTTAGTTGGCTCGACTAAACAAAATTTGCTCTTTTATAATTATTACAAATGTTTATAATTATCACACAAAATGTTTTGTTATTATTATTATAATCGGTAATAATAATCAAATACTTTTAAAAAAGTATTACTAAATGCATCTCACAAGTTTACCAAGAATTTTTTTTTATAAAAGAATGTTACATAATTTAGTTGGCTCGACAAAACAAAATTTGCTCTTTTATAATTATTATAAATGTTTATAATTATCACAAAATGTTTTGTTATTATTATTATATAATCGGTAATAAAATAATCAAATACTTTTAAAAAAGTATTACTAAATGCATCTCACAAGTTTACCAAGAATTTTTTTTTATAAAAGAATGTTACATAATTTAGCTGGCTCGACTAAACAAAATTTGCTCTTTTATAATTATTACAAATATTTATAATTATCACAAAATGTTTTGTTATTATTATTATAATCGGTAATAATAATCAAATACTCAAAAAAAGTATTACTAAATGCATCTCACAAGTTTACCAAGAATTTTTTTTCAGTGTGAAAGGTGCGTGCTCAATTAAGTGCCACACGCAAACTCTTCGTTTTTCTTCTAACGTTCCCGTGCAATTTTTCTATTTCGTATCTCAAAGACAAGCCTGGGCGCTAATTCGTACATTAGCGCTCTCCGGCGCGAAGACCGGCGCGATAAAGCGACCGGGGCTGTTAAGACGTTTAAGCCGCTCGCCCGCCCGGCTAATTGTAATCTCGCGCAGCGATTTCGCATTTATCAGATGAACGTCGGCGGCGCGCGGGCAATTAAACGGAAGCGGGAGCGCCGAGAGCGAGCGCGATTTATCGCGCTCGGCGCCGTCGTGCGTGAAGAGGCGGCCCGCAGCGCCGCTAATTTATTCGCGCCGCTGCCTTTTAATCGGCCGCGTCGTCGTCATCGTCGTCGTCGTCATCGTTCCCGTCGGTGCCGATAATTGGATAACACGCTGCAAAAACCGCGCACGACCGCCTCCGTTATTTTGATACGATACGGCGACGCGGCGCAACGTGCCGCGAGCGATAACCGTCCTATAAATCTCCACGAGATCGCACGAGTGGGCGACGGGAAACGTCGCACGCGAGTGCACTTCTGGTTTCTGGTGGGGCGCGTGAGCTAATTACTTTCCCGACGAGTTGATGGAATTTAATCGTTCCGACACGCAGACACGATCGGCCGTGGGCTGCTCCGGGATTTTTCGCGACGCGCTCATTTCGCGATCTGCGGAGAGACGGGCATCAAACGAATAATCACATTGTAATTATCATGGACTTGCAACCAAGCAGTCGACGATTATTAATTTTAGTCTATAACGTACTTCCAATTTGTACACTTATTATATAATGAGGCTCCAACTAATTTTATATTGTAACCATTTTTATATATGTTTTAATTTTGACCGTATTTGGCCTGTTCTCAATTTTAATTGTTTGATACACTTCGCGGTCTTGTAATTATATTGTTTATTACACGTTGGCCTTATAAGACGTTTCTCCATAGCATTATCGGTTGTTGCGATAAATATTACCACATGCCTCGGTGGTCGAACTGGCTACGACACCCTCACGGATTGTAGGGAGGTCCAGGTTCAAATCCTGGCTGAGGTAATATTTTTCGCAACAAATTTCTTTAGGGTTGGTTTATAATAGCCGTTACCAAGAAATTGGCCAATCATAGTCGATTTATAGAAGAATAATCGACTACGATTGGCCAATTTTTACGGTTACGGCTATTATAAACCAACCTTTACAGTTTTTCGGGATGGGATGGGGAGGGGGATCTTACAGATGCTTGTTAGCATCATTATCATTCCCATACAGCACACGAACGTTGAATCAACATTTCAGAGATGCTGAATTGTAACATTGCGAATGTTGCATCAACGTTGCGAAATGTAGATTCAACATGGAAAAGACATTGCAGAAACGTCCAATATCCGTTGATGTAATGTTTTGCAAACGTTGCAATCAACATTCAGGAACATTAATTCAAGATTTATTCAACATACAATATCATTGTACAATATTGATTCAACATTTATTCAATGTATATGCAATGTAGATTTGTTGGAAAAAAGTCTAAATTTAAAAAATAATATTAATTGTTATTATTTGAAATTGGTTCTTCATTCTTCCAAAATAATATTTACTCTTAGGGGCCAATTTTGGGAACTCTTCTTCAAAGAGTCATATCATTAGAACATGAGTGAAATCTCATAATGCTGTGTCTTTTATATTCTATTCGGTGGTTTTTCACTTACGAAAAATAGAACTTTGCCGCGTCCATCTGGCGGCGATGCCGCGTACTGTTCGTAAGTGGGCAGCGTTGTTTCAACGTTGCAGCAACATTAAGAATCAATATAGAAAATTCAACATAGATTCAATGTTGAAAAAACATCCATTCTTCAACATTCAACATTGCAACGTCTCAACAATATTCTTTCAACGTTCTGTGCTGTATGGGATTGTGATATTACTTTTCTGGTTTCAAGAGCTGCGTTTCAAGTCCGAAAGTAACGGCGCGTTAGTTTAAAAGAACTA
>NJRP01000140.1:495441-505649 GCA_003063835.1 Aphaenogaster floridana | reverse complement strand
GAAACGTAGTAACGTTTTGCGCTTTGTAATAAGTGTAGCCAGTCGTTGTCGAATAATAAATACTACTGTTAAATATTACTGGCGGTCCATCTATTAATTTTCTTAATTTGAAGTGTGATGTCTATTCTTTCATTGAGAGAAATCACACATTTTCATAAATACTATAATAAAGTAGTAAAATAAAAATTCATATACAAGTGTTGGACAAAAGTATTGGTACAACGTGGTTACTACTATAAAACCGCCTATATCTCTGAAGAAAATGGCAGTAGAATATTATATAATTTTTATTTTTTTGTTTACATATAATTACATGTTATAAAAATTAACATAAATGCAGTTACACAAAAAATTAAAAACGTCTCCCGAGAACGATTTTTCGCGACGCGCCGTTCCACGAAGAGACGGGCATCAAACGAATGATCACATTGTAATTATCATGGACTTGCAACGGAAGCAGTCGACGATTATTAATTTTCTTCATTTGAAATGTGATGTCTATTCTTTCATCGAGAAATCACACGTTTCCCATAAATTCTATAATGAAGTAGTAAAATAAAAATTCATATACAGTGCTGGACAAAAGTATTGGCACGTGATTACTACTATAAAACCGCCTATATCTCTGAAGAAAATAGCAGTAGAATATTAATTTTTATTTTTTCGTTTACATATAATTACATTATAAAAATTAACATAAATGCAGTTACACAAAAAATTTAAAACGTCTCCCGAGAACGTTTCATCTTTGGACGGAACTATTGGCACAACTGACAAATTATGTATATTCATATTAGTAACAAACAAAAGAAGTAATTATAAAAAAGGATTCTCAACTAAATACTAGTTGCTTTTTTATATAGCTTTTCTTATTACAGTTAAATGTGCCAATATTTTTGTTCAAAGATAGAATGCTTTCAAAAAAGGTTATTTTTCTTATGTGACTACGTTGGTTTATATCAATTTGTATAATCTACTATTAAATATAAAGCATAAAATAAAAATTTTTACAAAAATAAGCGGATTGCTGCTATTTGCTTTGAAAATATTTACTATTTTTAATAGCAATCGCACCAATGTGCCAATATTTTTGTCCAGCACTGTAGGTTTGTTTCTTACAATTTTAAAGAGCTAAGAGAAGAGACATCTATTTTTTATTTTTAGTATAATATTACCGAACCGTTCGCTTCTGGATTGCTTCTACCCTCTCTTAGCTTTTCAACGACGACTTTTTATAGGTGCGAAGATAGCGTCGTGCAAAATTATGCGTAGTAATTGCTGTCGTCGCCGGTGTGAGCCTTCGTTTAAGTAATTGTAGTTTTCAGAGGGTCGCCGGGGCCATCTCGATACAGTAATCGCCGCGCAGAAGTCCTCTAGAGACCATTCGGTTCGTTAACGTGGAGAACTTAAAGGGGACGGCTCGGTATCTCCTCGGCGACGGGCGATGCAATCTTCCGTGGCGAGTCGATGATTGCGTTGCAATCCGCGTATATATTCCCTCTTCCTTTATCGAAAGCTGACATCTGCGCGAAAAATGAAAATCGACACAAGTTAGAATAATTAAATTTACATGTAAAATGTAACGTACTTACGTCACACGGAAAAAGATAGATTGATTGATACAGCCAAGTTATAGCTTGCTAACGCAAATTTTACATTTATAACTAAGCAGATTTGATAGTGTAGCAAAGAAAATATACTCATAACTGCTTTCAGACATATTTTCTTTGCTATACTATCAAATCTGCTTATGTCCATTTCCACCAATGTAGATTAACTTTAATCTCGGTTTAACTTACTCTTTATCTTTTTCTAGTTCTAAAAATTAGAAGAAGATAAAGAGTAAGTTAAACCGAGATTAAAGTTAATCTACATTGGTGGAAATGGACGTTAGTTATAAATGTTAAACTTGCGTCAGCAAGCTATAACTTGGTTGTATCAACCAATCTACACTAAAAAAAATTCTTGGTAAACTTGTGAGATGCATTTAGTTTACTTTCTTTTGAAGTATTTGATTATTATTATCGATTATAATAATATTAACAAAACATTTTGTAATAATAATAAAAGAGCAAATTTTGTTTAGTTGAACCAACTAAATTATGTAATACTTATTATACGTTAGTTGAAACTATTTCACCAAGGCGTCTTGGTGAAATAATTTCAACTAAACGTATAATAAGTATTACATAATTTAGTTGGCTCAACTAAACAAAATTTGCTCTTTTATAATTATTACAAATGTTAATAATTATTACAAAATGTTTTGTTATTATTATTATAATAATCAAATACTTCAAAAGAAAGTATACTGAATGCATCTCACAAGTTTATCAAGAATTTCTTTCAGTGTATTTTTTTCAATGCAATGACAGGTCATTAGAGGAAACAGCTAAGCAGAGTAATTGTGATTACATCTATGTAATTATAATATAACATGTAGATTGTAGATATATCGTGTAACTACGATATAGTCGAACAATCAATTTTTTACGTAACTTATATTCGCGACTATATATAAGGCGATTCGCAAGCACTTATGCGTCCGCGATTGTACTGGCCGTTACCGGACTTTCACTGATCACAAGCTGGAATGTTTATGGCTTAACATCTCTCTGAATTACGAGGATTGCACGCAAAAGCATCGTGTTTCAGTAACGCCAAAGCGATGGCGATTTGGTTTCACTGAAATGCCACTGGATCGACGATTTCGTCGATACAGTGGCGGATTTTCCGGACGGCATCGTGTGTCGGCGTTTTACATGGCACGCACACATACGTTGGACGTATTCATAACGTATAATTAGCAACGTATCGCGCTTTTTGAACTACGCCCAGGCATCAGAATAATGGCACTCATAGCTTGCAGCTATTAAGGGCGCGAAGATTATGAAATAAGTCTAATCTTTCTCCTTGAATATTGCGTGCAACGTCTCGCTAGACAAGATGTAGATGCAAAGATTATTATCATTATCTAGAAAGAAAAATTTTAATCCGGCGATGATTGAATTTTATATAATTACATAAATATTTTATATACAATTATGATTATAATATTACTCTAATATAATTATTTAATATAATTACTCTTAACGGAAGCTTCCGTATTTTAATTGTTAGAGTGAAAAATTTTGTTTTAAATTTTTATATAGCTTTTAAATATTCTGAAACCCATTTGCCACTGTCCAGAATATATAATTATATATATCATTGATATCATTTTATTATTGATATCATTTACTATTAAATTTTCGTTAGAAGAACTTGAAGAACTTTCTCTCTAAAACGAAGCTAGTTTTACGGCGGATAATTGTTACAGTTAGGTCAATCTCATCAACGGTGAGTGGCACGGTCACGTTGAAATATAAAAAGTCTTGTTAAATTTATAAACAATTTCGTAAATTATTGAGAAATTTGACATAACTTGAATGATAAAAAGAGTAGCGACGAACCCCCGCGAAATTCGGCAAATCGCGTTGGATCGTCGCTATCCGCATTTCCAATTTCGCAACGTTAATTCAGAATTAACTGAACAGGCTCGGCCGCGGTGTAGCGCGATGGACATCGAATAATTGAGTAAAACGCTCGGGGGCGAATGCCGCTGGTTCTCTCTCGCATCTTCGTCTCGCTTTTAACGTTAATAATATGACGCGTGCCTTTTAAACGCGATGCTCTATTAACGCTGAAAGCGAGATATCGGTGCGACCGTCGACAGATGCCGAGTTGGGTCAGGAGATCGCTCGATGAAAGTTTAAACTTGCGGATAACAGCCCGGACGTATTATGGGAGCCGAGCTATGACAGGCGTGAAGGGAAAAATCGTCACGTCACTCTCATGCGACAGCGCACACCACGGAAAATTATTGTGCGAGGAATGCGGAAAAAATTGCCCGCCGACATATGAAACGTTAGTTTTTAGCGAGTCGCGATTTCCACCGGGGTTATGCGGTTTTTTGGTATCGATTCGGTCGTACAACGGATATTTTCGGACAATTGCGAAAGAATACGGAAGCAAAATGAGACAAATAATTTAAAAAGAGTAAGGGGCCAATAACGAGCAAATAAACGAATATAAGATGTTTAATAAATGTAATTTAAATATAGGTATGAAACACAAAAATCCAATTTTTGTGTTTTATCGTTATTGGCCCCTTACTCTTTTTAAATTTTGTTACACACGAGCTTCTAATTAATTTGATTTTTTCTTTTCTATCTACTGAGACAAATAATATCTCTTTCAAAGACGGAACAAATTTTTTTCAGAGAAATGGACTAATTGGACCCCCATATGCAACAAGGACCCAACCAACAAGAAGGTAGTTCTGAGTAACAAGTAATTGAAGTTTTGTTATTACAATTGAAATAATCGGCTTAAACCAAGTCTTTATGAGATTTCTTTTGAATGGTTTATTCAAATTAAACGAAAAGCACAGAATATATTTTTCAAAATAAAAAAGGACATTAAAAAAGCAGTTGATTCTTTTATGCTTCCTTCTTCATATGCTTTATTACCAATAAAATGGCCCAACTTGTAAATTAGGCTTAATTTTTTTTGCATAATTGAAAAACATCAACTTGAGACTTAGAATAACCAGTTAACTCATTTTCTTCAAAATTTCGGTTGGATCCTTATTGCATATGAGGGTCCAAATTGTAAGCCGATAAATTGATGTAATTCAAAATCGAGTTATATAGGCTTTCTTCGCAACTTCTGGCATTTAATATATTGATAACTAAGTCACAAATCAAGATTTCGTTAAAGCAGGGCGTGTTTAGAACAAAGAAAAATTTTATTACACCCACACGAAAGAGGAAAATTTTATATCTTATCCATGAAAGGACTCCGCACAAACCTTATGGAAAATGGATCCCAGTCGAATTGTATTCCAATGTTTGACGCTCTATAACTCGGGAACTCTCCATTTTTGGACTTCGTGCCCATGGACACTTTTCATCAGGACGTCATGAACTACATTATACTACATTTTCAGCCAATTCGACTGGGATCCATTTTCCATAAGGTTTGTGCGGGGTCCTTTATCAAAAATTTGCAAAGGATACAAAATCAGTACCAAAGGGCTGCCTACATTTATAACTTATATTCAGGATTCTAAATAGCGAGATATTCAGAGATACAACGATTTAAAATTCCAAAATTCTACGTATCCAAATATGTCCAAAGAAACGCAATAACATAATGTAAAATTTCAAAGCAATATTCCATTTTCGCGTGAAAGAGAGAGAGACAGAGATAAAGAGAGAGAAGGATAGCACGCTGCGTTCACGCAAAATTTTCGGGCGTGCAAGAAACTGCATGCAAAACCGGGAGATTCTCGACAATTGCGACAGCCGTGGCAGGCTATCGTGGGGACGGAGGGCGCGGGTGGAGGGTGGCTGGCAGGATCACCGAGTCCCTGATATACCCGGCGGGTTGTCGAGGTGGACCGTGGTAATCCTCCTAAACCCCGGCACAATACCGCGTCGGGTTCTACAGCGGCCATTAGCGCGGAAGGGGAAAAAAGATTAAAACCTTCGCCGGTCGCCCGCACCGGCGCGGCGGCGAATCCCGGTTTTATTAATCGTGCACGTTGCGGAAGATAACGTCGTCGGCCGGCAGTTTCCAGGAAAAGGGTTAAAGCGCCCCGAGAGACGGAAAAAGGGGAATTTCGGTCCTTGTATATCACGGCGATCGTGCTGCGAAAAACGACGACCGCGGTTGCGGCTGAGCTAAGCGTCTCCGTGTGCAAAAAACGAATTTAAGGAGAGAAATACCTATCGGGAAGTGATCATGCGAAGATAATCATCGCTGCGATAATTTACAGTTTCATATGTACAACTTTGTTATACGCGGTGAAATTTAGAGAAGAAAAAATTTTTTAAAATATAGAAAATTTATGGAAAGACGATCGTCGATGGTCGACGATCTTACGTAAGACTTGGCAGAATCCTTTAGAGGAATCTAGATATATGTATTTTCTTTTACGTAAAAAATCTCGCGCGTAGAAAAGGCAAAATCGCTCTCTACTACCCGATATATATGGCAGCGTTCGTACACACGTAAGAAGCGCGCTGTTGAGCCAGACGCAGCATCAAAAGAGTCGAGCAGCTTTCGCCTTTTATTCCGCGTCCACCATACCGGATAAAAAGGAACGTCGTGGCGAGAAGAAGAGGAGCCACCCACCTCTCGCTCCCGCCTCTCCTTTTTCCCGATTTCTTCTCCCGCGGTTGGAAAGAGGAAAAAAGACGAGTGGGGGCGGGTTGCGGGGGTGGCGGAAGTGCTGAGTGCGAAGGAAGAGACGATGGATGCTGTACAGGAAAGGCGAAAAGGAGAAGGATAGAGAAGGAGGAAGGAGACGTTCTATGAAAGAGAGAGGAAAAGAGGACGCTGTCTTTTCTGGACAAGAGGAGATAGGAGGAAGAGGCGGGGAAAAGAAGACGAGAAGGAAGCCGAAAGAGTACGTCCGAGTGGTAAAGGGGGTGGGAAGGGGTCGAGGGGAAATTCGAACTATGCGTCTTTAGCGGCAAAAGCCGCGGATGTTCATCTCTTTTTGCCTTTCTCTTTCTCTCTCTCTCTTTCTTCGCCACTGCTCCTTCACGACGAGCGAGCACTCCACTGACCTCCAAAGCGAAATTTCCGAGTACCAATGGCTGAGCGATGGAAAAGCTCCGACCCTCTTTTACGGCGCGCCTTTATTCGCGCAACAGCGGTAAGCGCGGAAACATCGCGGAATTAAGATTCGCGAATGCCGAGATGTGCCAACGTGCTCGATCTGGATCCGCCGCTGAATGCGAGGGAATATCGTGAGTTTCAAAGACGAAGAGCGGAGGTTTTCTTTGATTCCAACTGGAAACGCACGATCTCTTCATGAAAATAAAAAGCCATGGCATACAAATTTATAATATGAAATGCGTATAATTTTACACGGAACTTGGCAAAAAGTTACGAAAATAATATGTGAATATATTAAAAAGGAATCTATCGCATTATTGATTTTGATAAGTTAATATAAACAAATGATTATTAAATTAAAACAAATATCTTATATAATCTATATCTAAATATTCTATATAATTTTAATTATGTTTCTTATTTTTACACGATTATTATTATATTGCCAATAAAAATATAATATTCTGTCAATTATATTCGTTCGATACATCTTAAACACACAACACTTCTATAATCACACACGACACGCACTTTCCTATCATACAGTGCGACCGAATCTCGTCGAAATGCGATCGAGAAAATAACACTTGTGTGAAGGTAGCTCCCCAATCAAAAATTTTCTTTTTGCAAACGTTTGTCCATCGTTTGCCCACGAATGTCCCGTTGGAATTTTTGTTTGCCCCCTCTAGTTCAAGTTATAAGCAATTCAATATTGGGGGGCCAGTGTGAAGTTGGTCTCCCCAAAATTGAATTGCTTATAACTTGAACTAGAGGGGGGCAAACAAAAATTCCAACGGGGCATTCGTGGGCAAACGATGGGCAAACGTTTGCAAAAAGAAAATTTTTGATTTTTTAATATTGGGGGGCCAGTGTGAAGTTGGCCCCCCTAAAATTGAATTGCTCATAACTTGAACTAGAGAGGGGCAAACAAAAATTCCAATGGGGCATTCGTGGGCAAACGATGGGAAAACGTTTACAAAAAGAAAATTTTTGATTTTTCAATATTGGGGGGCTAACTTCACACAGGTGAAAATAACGCGGAAAAAAGATACGTAACTTGGTGATTCTGTCATTTTTATTCAGCATCTATTTGAATATTGAATCGTCAATCTACAAAGTATCTCAAAAATTCAAAGATACGCATATCAAATGATCTACTTAGACACTTCCTGTAACGCATTAAGCCGGATTCAGATCAAGCAACGAGCGCTAATAAACACGAATAAACGAGTATTCGCGACGTCGTATTGAAGCAAGTTTACAAACAACAAATTTAAAAAATTAATAATTTACTTATCCCATGATTGTTCCTCATCATCGCTCGATTTCTTTAGGTCTCCTCCTCCTCTTCCTTTTAAATTCGTTCGTTGCATTCGTAAAATACACCACACTTCTATTAATCACACGCGACGCGTACTTTTCTATCATACAATGCGACCGAATCCCGTCGAAATGTGATCGAAAAAATAACACGAAAAAAAACGAAGCGATGATTCACTTGGCACCTTTGGCGAATCTCGGTGTGGTTAATAAAATCAAGTTTATCGACTAATTTAGAAGCAGATATCCAAAAATATGTAATTGAAATTTAGTATTGTATACGCATTATGTTTCGAACACGCAAATTCAATGCAATACACGTATTATACTAATAAATGATCGATATATTATGGTTTTCCATTACTTGGATAAACTCGATCCGGCGATTTGTATATTATTTCTCGCTCATAATTCAAAAGTGATGAGCAAATTACGTTGAAATCAGCGAAAAATTTAAAGCGCGATACATTCGAATCTAATTATTAAAGAAATTATTATCGACCCCCCCCCCTTATAAATATAGTGATAAAACAATAATTTATAATTTCCATCCCCTTCAATTCCGTGAAATGAATAAATTGCGCGAAATACTTGCATAAATAATCGA
Organism: Aphaenogaster floridana; assembly: GCA_003063835.1. Classification (NCBI taxonomy): domain Eukaryota; kingdom Metazoa; phylum Arthropoda; class Insecta; order Hymenoptera; family Formicidae; genus Aphaenogaster; species Aphaenogaster floridana. The sequence continues at coordinate 497,053 of NJRP01000140.1, read as the reverse complement.
TGCATTTACAATTGTCAATCAGTGTTAATTAATCGGGCTAATTATTCGTAAAAATTTATCGCATTTAGTATCTTATGGTACTTGACACGATCGCATTTCGTCGCGTAATACGGCGATACGCGGTACGACCTGTGCCGCTACCTGTTCGCTGCGTGAGTGAATGACAATGCGAACTATTGTGAGCACGGCGCACGGTGGCCTTGCTTATCAAAACAAACGCCAAGGCCGCGCGTCAAACCGACTTGTTGTTTCTACGAAATACTCAACGGATTGTTTTACACTAAACAATAAATGTCAAACCCCATTCTTTACGTTTTAGATTAATTTCGATGTGCGGGCAGTTATAAGCAATTAATCTGACGCTTATTTAAAAAGTAATATATCGTAAAATTTATATAATTTAATTTATTATTACTTTTAATGACAAACTTGTACATTTCGAATCGATTGAACTGACGTGATTATATGAATCAAGATCATCATTTATATAAATCAAGAACATCATTTTCTTGCGTTTCTTGTGATAAAATCATAGTGTGTGTGAAGCTGGCGTATCACTGCGTGGAAAATCATTAATTATTAAGAATTTTGGCTTTATTTTTTGGCTTTATTTTCAATAATTCTACAGTTTCTGATAGATTAAACAAATAGTTCTGCAAAAAAACGCGTCAGGACAAAGTGAAACGCTGTGTGAACCTGGCGTCTCACTTTGTCCTGACGTGTTTTTTTTTTTGCTTTAATGGCCAGAACTATTTATTTAAACTATCAGGAACTATAGAACTATTGAAAATAAAGTCCCAGAACTCTCAATAATTAATGATTTTCCACGAAGTGATACGCTTCACACACACCATTTTTTATATCGTGGAAAATCATTAATTATTGAGAGTTCTGGTTTTATTTTCAATAGTTTTATAGTTCCTGATAGATTAAACAAATGGTTCTGGCCATTAAAGCAAAAAAACGCGCCGGACTGAGACGCCACGTTCACGCAGCGTCTCACTTTGTCCTGCGAAAGTTTCCGTCATAGTTCTTGTCAGATTTTAAAAGATTTATAGTTCTACATGAGTTTTCTAGAAAGAGTTCTGGCGATAAACAATTTTTTTTAATTTTTAAATAATTTTTATCACCCGAGAAAGCCGCATTTAAGGGTATATGGGTGAGACGCTGGCTAATTTTCGACAGTTCTATGAGTTCTAAAATAATTCTCGTGTAGTTCTGAATGTTTCCTAAAGAGTTCCAGTCATGAGCATTATTAGTTTAACTCAAAGAACTGTCGAAAATCAGTCAGCGTCTCACCCATATCTATCAGGAACTATAGAACTATTGAAAATAAAGCCAGAACTCTCAATAATTAATGATTTTCCACTAACAAGTGTTGTAAGTGTTGTAAGTGTTGTAAGTGATACGCCCAGCTTTACACACACAAAATCACAAGATTCTTTTCACGCTAGTTTTTCACGCAATTGTTCTTTTCTCAAGTCGTTGGAAAATTGTTACAAGATTTAAAAAAACTTAACATACGCATAAGTTTCTCTCAAGAATTGATTACACAGGACCACAAATTTTTTTTAATTGACACAAACTAGACCACGTGTACTATACGTATTTT
>NJRP01000140.1:458143-475125 GCA_003063835.1 Aphaenogaster floridana | reverse complement strand
AATTGTAAACTCGTGCGGGTGATCGCATTCGCCTTCTCCGCGCTCGTGTCCAATTGTCAACTTCCCGCACTTGTTACACAAATAACTATTGGTCACTGCGCACGTCCACGCAGTAGCTAGGCCGTAGATGTTCTGAGACATGTTGTAGCTTGTTTAGCTTTACGCGATAAGCAACGCACGTGCACATGCTATTATATATCTATAGATATTTGAGTTGTTACTTTCACCCCCTGTTACTTTTTTGACCCCGCTTTACCCTATATAGTAATATTAGCCAATAAGAATTACAAACTCTTATTTTATATATATAATTTTTTAAGAGGATTAAATCTTCTTAAAATAAACTTGCACCTCGTTATCAGTATTAAATCTTGATTCGTTAAAAATAAAATATCAAGTACGCTCCAAAGATGACATAAAAAGGATTGCGTTTAATATTTTCAATAACATATAAGTTTTATAATCGTGTTTCTCTGCTGAAGAACTCAGCTGAACCAGAGATCAATTTTAATACACGACACAGTTTAATAATTAGATTTTGGTAATGTAATTATAATATTCGTTACGTCATATTTGCGGAGACTTGAGAAGAGGAGATTATTTACGTGAGGAACTAATGTGAGAAAGTCTTAGGCGACGCGACGCCTAAATCAGTTTAGAAAACAAAGCGCAAAATATGCGATAACGGCTTGTTTGTCGAAATGCAAAGAATAGAATATTCGGCGCGATGTTATTTTGTAAGGCATTAAAATGTTTTAAAACTAAATTTTCTTAAAATATATTAATAATTGTTGTATCTCATTGTCAGTATTAAATCTTGATTCGTTAAAAATTACATATCAAGTACGTTCCAAAGACGATATAAAAAAGGATTGCATTTAATATTTTCAATAACTTAAGCTTTATAATCGTGTTTTTCAGCTGAACCAAAGACCAAGTTTGAGACACGAAACAGTTTAATAAATAAATTTTGGTAACCCAATATTCGTTATATTTACGGAGACTTGAGAAGAGATCGATTACTTACGTGAGGAACTAATGTGAGAAAGTCTTAGGCGACGCCTAAATCAGTTTAGAAAACAAAGCGCAAAATGTGCGATAACGACTTGTTTGTCGAAACGCAAATAGAATATTCGGTGCGATGTTATTTTCTAAGGCATTAAAATGTTTCGAAAAACGATAATATTTTTAAACTAAATCTTAAAATATATGATTTTAAAATTAATTATCAAAGACTCTCACACACACAAAATTTAAAAAATGATAAAACTGGGCAAATGAGAGTAACAGCGCGGTAATTAATGCGCAAAGTAAAACATATATTTACTTATCTAATACAATGATATGATAGACGAACGTTTCTCTCGGATTCATTTCGAGCCATCTTCAGCGACATAAGTTAAGATACAGAATCGATGTTCATATTATTTCCATCCAGTTCCTGACGTGCATCGGAGTGGGACCGTCTAATTTTCAACGATTAGGAAATGTATATTCCATTGGTTTATGGACTAAATGGAAACTGAAGAGAACGTTAAAATATTTTGATTTGTAATTAGTAATTCTTGGAAAGATAAAGCGTAAAATAATGATCTAGTCCAACTTACCCGATGCCGCAACAGGAAGGGATCAATTAAAAATCGTTAGTCATTATTAAATTTAAAAAAGAACAAAAAGATAGGAAAACTGTACAAATCAATCAATTAAAAATTAATAAGTGTCGTTATGATAAAACAACTGAACTCAACGGCTGTCAGTGATTAAATGAGGTTAAACCAAAGTCAAAATTTAATAAAGATGTAACGAGTCATAATTAAATAAATAAATAACGAAATACACAATGATTTTTTTTAAATATATGTATTAATAATTGTTGTATCTCGTTATCAGTATTAAATGATTCGTTAAAAATTACATATCAAGTACGTTCCAAAAATGATATAAAAAGGATTGCATTAAATATTTTCAATAACTTAAACTTTAAAATCGTGTTTCTCTACTGAAGAACTCAGCTGAACCAGAGACCAATTTTAAGACACGACACAGTTTAATAAAAAAATTTTGGTAATCTAATATTCGTTATATTTACAGAGAAGAGACTTGAGAAGAGATCGATTACTTACGTGAGGAACTAACGTGAGAAGATCTTACAATAGACGACACCTAAAATCAGTTCAGAAACGTAGCGTAAAATGTGCGGTAACGGTTCGTTTGTCGAAACGCAAAGAATAGAATATTCGCCGCGATATTATTTTGTAAGGCATTAAAATGTTTCAAATGATAACAGTTATGCTGGCGCGCGGCCTTGGTGTTTGTTTTTTGCGGCGCAGCGTACGGCGCATTGTGTTTACAGAAGGTCGCCGCGCTATCATTCGTACCGAGATTCGAGCCGTTAGGCAGTATCGCGAGCCGGCTCCGTGTGTCGTCGTATACGTACACGCGATCGCGACAGGAAGATAGCACGATCACCTCTATACATTGTGCGGTTATCAGTGCGATTAGTCGGCACTCGCTATTAAAGATGTGCAAGCGTATATCGAGGCAGGTTTTTGCCGTAGCTAGGGTTGCCATCCGTCCTCTTTTCCCCGGACACTGTCCTCTTTTTTAGAACGTCCGGGAACGTCCGGAAAGATTTTTCGATGTCCGGGGTTTAAGGTTTAAGAAAATTGCTAAATATTTTGCATTTAGATTTAATTAACCACATCATATTCAATCACTTCAATTTACTGATAAAAACCAATAGTTTTGTGCTGATTTGGTTCTTTAATATATTTGACAATTATTTGTTATTTTATATTGATATTTTAAAAATATACTAATGACAATATAGCACGTAGGTGTAGGTACAATAAGGTAGATACCTAATAATAAAACTTCTTTTAAATTAAAAAGAAGTTTAATTTATTCATTTTACTCTAAATACTATTGAAAACGAGATGTAAAATAATTATTCATTTATTGTTTATTATAACCAATTTGCTAACCTATTCACATATTTGTATAGGTCCGAGGTTGCAAGCGAAATGTCCGGGGTTTTTGGCTTGTAAGAGTTGTAAGTTCTAGTTTTGAAAATTTTATTACGGCAACCTTAGCCGTAGCTGACATCTCGCGTAATTTATATGCTCGAAGTAGAAACCGATAGGGAATAAGAGCTAATACATTATCGTTTCGCGATATTCGCGATCGTTTTTTTTTTAAACGCTGCTTAAATTCGAACGTGTCGCATCGCGCTTTGCATTTTTCACCGTTTTAAATATAAATTTGCCCGCTAGGTCGCCGGACGGGGAGAGAGCGGAATGATAATGAATGATTCATATGAGGAAAGACCGCGTCTATCGCGTATTAATGACTTTCAGATATGAGGAAAGCAACATATTCGGCACGCGTTTACTTTGCAACGCGTCGAATATTTTCCGCGGGAAATTGGCCGTATAAAAATTTGTCACTCGGTATACTCGCGGCGTATAACAACGCGCTATTGTGTACCCGCGGTCAGCTTGTTGACATTCGCACGGCGAGACTCGGGCCGGTCGTATTTCGACGTACTTCGCCTCGCGTCGTCATTACCACTCGAAACGCGTTCGCAACAAGAGCCGGGAGAAAACGCGATCGTCCCCTACGAACAATTAGCAATCGTTAATCGCGCGCGATCGATTAATTTGCGCAATTAATGGTACGAACTTCGTATCGAAGGGACGGGTAATCATCGAAGCGTTATTTCGCGCGAATTATTTATTTGAAGTAGGAGATGGAGCCGTGGGGAATGAGAATTATAAATTATTCCGTTTCGCGATATTCACCGACGTTAACCGTTTGTTTAACGACGTTGCGCTTCGAACTTTTCGGCAATTTAAATACGATCTGCTCATTCTCGCATAGAGAGCGCGAATTAATTATTAATCTAGGAAGCTAGACTTATAAATAGGAAACTAGACTATAAATTCTAATAATCTAGATATAAAGATAAGATGAAGCCTTTTTTGATCTAGATAAAATTCAATAGATTATTAGAGTTTATTATTCTAATTATCTAGATGAAAAAATGCTTCCTCTTATCTTTATCTAAATTATTAGAATAATAAAGATAATAATTTAGATAGAGATAAGATGGGGCCTTTTCATGTAGATAATTATCTAGATAAAATGTACTCCATCTTATCTTTATCTAGATTATTAGAATTTATATTATCTTCATCTTTATCTTAAATTTTAAAAGTGTTTTCTTTTTTAAATTATCTACATTAATGTGTTTAGTATGCACCGGTGTAGGATTTTAAAACATCTCCTTTTTTATAGGACATTTGCGCTAATAGATTTATTCGTTTTGCTTGCACTTTCTGTATTCGGATTTTTATTTTCTCTCTCTGCAATGCTCGAATATGTATTTATCTACAAACAAACTTAAGCCCGTATTAAACTACGCATTGGAGATTGAGAATTGCAAACTGAAAATTAGAATTCAATTTTAAAAAAATTATATTGATACACACAAGCTTTAGAAAAGCGATTTAAGCATATTTTTTATTTGAGATCTGTTAGTAAACCGGTGATTATATGTGCTATCAGTTTATGCAGATTTAAATTAAATTGGGTACCAGAATGTTACATAGAGTTATGTAAAGAACTTTTTTTAAAAAAGAAGCAGATAACTTTTATTCCAAAAATACTATTCTCTCTCAGGATAAATCAACTTCCAGCAGTGTTTTCCGGTTGTCATCTAGATTGTCATCTAGATTGTCACTTTGATGCGAATTTTTCATTTTGATTTTCATCCAGATGAACATCTAGATGAAAATAGATGAAAACTTTGCATCAAAGTGACACTCTAGATAATCTAGATGTCATCTTGATTAGCAGCAACATTGAAGCACTTTTATATTTAGAATCTAAATCTAAAGATTTAGATATTCTTACTTTGTATCCCAACATCAAACAGATTTTCTTTAAATATAATACATCATTGCCATGGCATCATCGATGCCATGGAGCGCCTTTTTAGTTGTGGACAACAAATATATGTACCACGTGGGAATCGTTTATCAGACCAAACATTTGAAAAACTCTTGTTTTTAAGAAATAAAGGGCGTTTTCCAGCAAGAGACACAGTGTAACACAGTGAATCATTTCATCCTTGTTGTTTGCCGAATATTATACAAGGATAAAATGATTCACTGTGTTACACTGTGTCATCTGTGTCTCTTGCTGGAAAATGCCCAAAGATTTATAAATAAAAATATGAATATATTTTTTATATCCTAAATTGTTTTGCTCAAAAGCGATATTATTTTAAAATTATCTAGATGAAAATATCTAGATGATATCTAGATATCTAGAATAAAATTATCTAGACGACTTATAATTTCATCTTTTATCTAGATAAATTTAAAATAAAATTATCTTTATCTTATCTAAAATACGTTTACGTCTGATTTATCTCATCTTAATCTAGATAACTTTTAGTTATCCAAGCGAAACACTGGCCATAACACAAAAAAAAACATACGCAGTAAGACTTATTGTTAAACTTAAGCGAATCGACCAATCACAATCGAGACTTAAGAACGCCATCTTAAAACTCAAAACTTATGATTGGTCGATTCGCTTAAGTTTAAGTTTTACTGCGTACGTTTTTTTGTGTGCCATGGCCCTTAGAAAGCGGCTGTAACAGAAACAGCGCATCACAACCAATGGCGTCCGCAGAATTTTTTCCAGGAAGGGGGGCATGATTCAAATGTTACTTCCAGAATTAGAATACTTATAATTTGAAATTTATACACTCTCTTTTGTTGAAAATTATACACCTAATCTTATGGATTAGGGCAGAGATCGGCAAGGTTAGCACAACTTTATTCAAAGGGAGAGTAAATGTTTAATTTTTTGCTGATTCCAGGGGGAGCAAATGCCCCCCCCCCCGTGGACGCTCTTGATCGTAGCTTTGTGCAATCGTACTTTTCTCGCGTTGTTCTTAATCGTGACGTAGAGAGAACGCGTCTCATACGTTGAGAGTGCCGTTTGAAGCATCGTGCGATCATCATCTTCTGGTAATTAGTGCGCGCGCGATCTTAATTAACTGTGTTTCGCAAGTGAGTGTTGCGTGACTGCAGCCGAGAAACCTAAGAGGCGGAGGAGGCCCGGGGAGGCATCGGGTAACGGCGGAGCAACCACAGGGTGAGTAAACGTTATTATGTTTTTTTACTAACTGTAGAAATTATCGTTTGTGATTATTTAATGCGCGTAACAATTACCTTTGTAGATATTAATTATTTTAAGCGCTGCTATAATTTCGGTATACATATATGTATGTTACAGTTCAACGCGGCTTGTGTGTGTGTGTGTGTATGTGCAATGTAGCTACAACTGCGCTACTGCGCATTGCATCAGTGACAGATTATTTTTTAATTTGAGGCAATGAATTTATAAAATACATGAGATATATGTGTAGATATTATATATGTATCAAATTAATAGATTAAGAATAAGGCTGATGTATATAGTATTTCATTGCTTCAAAATGGATGGACTAGATTGATTAGAGATAATAAGTATAGAATGAATATTTAATCCGGGAATACAATTTATTAATTTATTGTACACACAAAGATCTATATATATATAAATATATAATTTAGAGAAAGATAGTTTTTCAGGAAACACGATTACGTGAAAATATCATTAAGATATGACATCTTAATAATATTTATTATTTCAGTACTTTTATTATCAAACATATTATGAAGTAATAACCATACACTTATAAAATATAAAATTTCTATTTAACTTTATGGTATTTTTTATGGGTAATGAAGATTGAAACAAGATTTTTGTGTGCTGTGTCTGTTTATTATGTATGCGAAATAAAAAAAATTATCTGTAAAATAGTAGGAAAAATGAATAATTTAGTTGCGTCACTTTATTTCCTCTTTATCAAATATTTTTTAAATAAACTTTGAGATGTGCTTTTGATCTCTTTATATGTGTTTCCGGGATTAAATGTTATATAATCTGACATAAAAAGGCAATATTTTTAGAGATTTTTTAAATATGTATTTAATGAACGTAAGTAAAAGACAGGAAATATCGCACATTCACATATTTCAATCAAATTATTTAATAAAAAGCAGCTAATGTGTGATTATAAATAGTATTAATAGTATTAATATTTATCTTTACAATGCGCCAATATTATTCTAATCTGTCATAGCCTGTCCATCCATGCTTATTGTGATAACTAGTTAATCAAATCAATTAATTGAAATTCAATAAATATTTTGTCATGTATACAGTATATTGCGGGAGAAAGCTATCCCGCAACATGTAATATTTTTATTTTGACGGTTCAAATTAGATGTGAGTAATCGTTTCATTTCTTTAACTGATTGTGGGGGAAAGGGGGTACTGTCTTAATCACTCTCTAACGAAAATCTGATGTATCGAAATATCCGCTTATCAAGAATGAAATTTCAATTAAATGCGAATCTTGTTGATCCGCGTCGCGAAAATTCTGGCGGAGAATAATTCACTGTCGCGACAGAGAAGACATAGGATTTTTCATTCGCAGTTCGGCTTAACGATCGTAATGTCATGTCAAATGGAAGGATCGTTCTCCCTCGGTCCTCTTTCGCTTCACAAAGAAAGCGGTAACTCGAAAAGGGTGACTCGACGGGGTTTTGCGTCATAATCGTCGGCGATGCTTAAAGAGTGTCATGATTAAAACTCAACCCTTCGCGAGCACTCCTGTGCCAGCCCCGTCGAAATTTATGCGATTCATTTCGCGGCAATGTGGAGCTATACGTCGTCGATTTTCAATTTTATTCTCGCGATATAATTCGTGATAAAGCGTATACGATCATTTAATAATTAATTTAAAAGTTGGAAACAACGCAAGAATTGAAATTAGTATTTCGATATTCGCACTAAAAAATTTGCGTTTAGAAATTCGAATTTATATTATAAGCAGACGACTCCATATATTACCAAAAAGCCGTAGATAAATTAAAGTGCATGAAACATCTTATAATTATAAAATTACGTCAATTCTTCCAATCAGCAACTATTAAAAATCTTGATTAACATCAATGATCATGTATCACTACAAAACAAAGTAACATAAGTTTCTGTCACATATTACGGCTGTAAATTGCAAGACATGGTTCAATATCGCTAAAAAAAAAAAAGGAGCCGCAGAGAAATAATACGATCGGGAGCTATCGAAACGTAAAAGAATCGATCGCAGCGACCGCAATAACCTCGCGCGGAAATGCACGTGGCGCTTTTTTGCGTCTGGTTACGCGGTCAGGCCAGAAATTACCTCGACGTACGTACATTTTGTGGCGCACGAGAGCTACCGAGGGGGAGATAGGGTGGGAGGGACGGCGGGGGACCGGGAAGCCCGAGGGTTGTTGACGGGGGGGGCTGGGCCGGGCTTCGGGGCAATCTGCAGATACCTCGGCTGTGCCTGATTACGTTGCTACCTCTCTAATTACACGGCAACCTGCGACGATACTCGACCCGACTGCCTGAAACGAGGCGGTTCGTGGACCTTCGCCTTCGTGGCTGTACTGCGAAGGGGATGGCGAAGAGAGGGGCGAACGGTTTTGCCGGGCGATAGCACGAACCGTCGCCGACGCCACCCCGGAGGTGAATCGCATTTCGCTTTACGAATGTCGACGGGGCGGCGACAAGACATGTCGGCTTCTTCTCGTTATCGGAGATATTTCCGCGATATCATGATGATACTTGCAAAGTTTATGAAAGTACGCAGGATGAACTTTAAAATAAGTAATGAAACGGTAGGATGCACGTGATCGCAATTTCTCAGCGAGAATTTCATGTTATATCTTTTTAAGTTTTGCAACATCAGAGATATCATATTTTTGTTCAGAAGCGCTCAATGAAAATTCCGTTTGTCGATTCGAAATTTTGAAGAAGTAAAGTTTTGTGATAAATTCATATACAATTTCTTCTTGCTTTCGCAAAATATTGTTAATTATGCAAGTTACTCATCGCGTACCTGTAAGAATTTATAATAAACCTACTAAATTCGGACACACCGAGTAGATTTTGGAACCGACGTTGTCGGTTTTTATACGGTTATAATCGACGAGGGAGAGGCGTATCTCGGGGGCAAATAGAGCTTCGCTTCCTCCGCAGTCCTTTACCTCTCTACTCCACCCTTCCCACGCCGGTTCTCAGAGACGAAGACGACGACCGCCTCGTGGAGTCAGGAAATTGCGACTACGCGATCCCCCACCCTCACTTCCATCCCGGTCTCACCCCTTTCAGCCCTTATCCTCGACTTCGTCTATCAGTTTCGGATTTTCGCATCTCCGCGATAATTTTTACAAAATTATTTTACAATTGCCTGATTACAATTGCGAATCAATAATTATCTACAGTTTTCTATGGCTGACGATAATCTTTAATTATAATGTATTATAGTTTTATAATGTATTATATGTATTATATGTATTATATAATTATAATGTATTATATGTATTATAATGTATTATGTATTAATTATAATGTATTTTTTAACACGTGGTAAAAGAGTTGGGAAATCTTATCCAAAGTTTATTTTACTCTGCATATGTATTTATGTAGCGAAAAAACATTTATTGCGAGAGGAGCGGTAGTTAATTCAATCTTGGATCTACAAGACCCCGAGAATTGTCGCGAACCACTTTCAAGTACATACGTACTTCGTACGTAACCTTCGAGATAATGAAACGGCCGAAAAGTGTGTGATTAATACCGAGGCGCGAATTAATTAACGAACGTGATCGGAATAGAAAAGAGAGCGAAGGAAGGAAGAGCGCGGCGTACCAGTACACGTTTTGCGGCACGCAATGGAATTTACATAATAAACATAATAATAATAACGATGATAATAGGTTAATACAGGGGGAACCCGCGGCCGAGTTATCCCCCGCATATAATTAACTTCATCGGCGGCCGTATCCTAATTACCACGCCTCGAATAATATTTGTTGATAATGAACATTATTATTGCGTATTGCTGATCGGTTCTCCGACGTTACGCTCGTTGTAATCGTCCCGTAAATTTATCTCTTCCCTAGCTTTTTTACTGGCCCGTAAACGCGGATAATTGTTTGTTGTTTAGTTTATGCGATTAATAAGAAGATATCGATATAGAAGAGATAATTTTTCAGTTATACAGGGTGTCTGAGATCACCCGTACACCCCTTTTAAAATGAAGGGAAGTGGTTTTTATCAAAATTCTAAAAAATTTTGATAAGTAAATCGGGTACGTTCTATCGAATGATATTTTCATTTTCCGGTACTGACCGGAAATGAGCTATCTGGATCGGAAGTCGAATTTTTTAAATGGAACATGGCACTTTTTATTGCAGATTCTGATTACACGCGAAAAAGTAAAAAGCTTTTATTTCAAACATTTTTGCTGAAAATGTCTTCATTGATCTTGAAATGATCTTGAAAGTGTGACGAAAAAATAAATTTTAACTGCGTTTCTGGGTGAGTGAATATATGTTTGTTCAAACAAAGTATTTAAAATGAGCATCGTTCTCTGCGATGCAAGTGTCTACTCTGCTTTGGAAAGAATTGGTCGCTCGAAGAATCTCAACGGCATGTGACGATTACATTAAGTGCCATGTTCCATTTAAAAAATTCGACTTCCGATCCAGATAGCTCGGTCAGTATCGAAAGATGAAAATATCACCATTCAATAGTGCGTATTTACTTATCAAAATTTTGAGATTTTTTATAAAAAAGCTCTTCCTTTCATTTTAAAAGGGGTGTATGGATAGTCTCAGACACCCTGTATAATAAAGAATTAAAAAGTTTCGGTTAATGAAAGCTTAAAGATATATGTATAAAATCTTATCTTCCAGTAAATGTCCGATGCATTTTAACATAAATTTATTCGCGCATATATTTTTACGTGTCCGAATTTATTAAATAATCGTCTACTCAACCATGACTGAAACGCGATCGGCGATGTAATGGGAATCGAGCCTTGCTTGCGTCTCGAGTTTCGCCCGAGGGTTACCGAAGTGACAGACGCTGATTTCGGTTTCTGCAACCCCGAAGATGGTTTCGCCCTCCGCAGATGGGGGGCGAAATCATCTTCGGGGTTGCAGAAACCGCTCTCTTGAAATCAACAATATCTCAGACAGTTCTTATTGTTATAATATCAAAACTGTTTTTTTTTTATAACATTTATAGTACGCGTAACAGGTTTATGGATTGGTGGACTACAATATATTTACATTACTATAAATATACAATGCACGATTCGATGAGTTACATAATCGCGTGTAGAAATGACATGAAGGTTCGTGCGGTTTTCCAAAAAAAAGTCCGCGAGAAACCGTGACGCGTCTCCTCCGTTCCCCGCTTTCACCTTCGTCCGTCTGATATAATTCTCTGACGTCTGCTCCTCCAGACGAATACGGAATGAAATCGCTTTACGGCCTTTCGACGCTGCGGAATATTAATAAATGCTTCATATCGCCGCCAGCTGACATCTCTAGATCGCATAAGGCACCGTCGTAGAATAAATCTATCCGCGCATTCTGGTGCACCCTGTATAATGCAGTAATATTAACGTAAATAATATTATAAAGTATAGTAATACGCGGTAACACAGAAATAGATTCAATCGATTGTGATAAAAATCGCTAACTTTTCCCTGTACACGTGGCTCCCACTCGACGCCATTGATATTAATAGCAGGATCTCATTATCGAAACAACTGACAATGAGGATAATTTTTGAAAATAATCTAATTAATATATAAATTAATTTAATAAATATAACGAAGTGATACGGTTGTGATTATCCGCATCGACGAATCGTTATCTCTGTCACACACTGTCGAGCAACTTTTCAACAGCGCGGCTCATCGATCATGTTGGGAATTCTGCGGAACGAAAGACGAGAAATTTTCGGCACTGGGTGCGGGAGCGAGGAGTAGATGCGTTTTTCGAATCCTGGCAGACCCAACTATTTCTAGCGCCTATTATCGGGCAGGTCGAATAAAACGATCGATGAACGAAACTGCAGCGTCGTTGTCCTTTTTCTTCCTTCTTCATCACCTATACTCCTCTCACTTCTCTCTCTCTCTCTCCCCTACTCTCTTTCGTTCTCCTCGTTCACCGCTAATATCCAGACGCCAGGTCGGGGGTGGCGATGACTCGGAGGCGGAAATGGAGCAGCTCGAGTCCGGCGGGTAGGTATGCTTGTCTCACCCTCCCTTTCTCTGATCGTAGTTTCATCCCCGTGCCTTCGTCCACCCGCTGATCACCGCTGCACTTTGTCGGTTTCCGACCATCCCCGCCCTCTTTCTACCACGACCGTTCCATCCAAGTTGGTGCTCCGGGGGGGGGGGGGGATTAGGGGTGAACCGCGTGATGAGGGCGCACGAATATATTACGAACGGTGATCGGGAGAAGCGCTTTTTTTTTCATGAAAAATTCTCCGCCTTCGTTGTAATGCCGGGCATACGAGGGACAGAGAGCGTGGGGAATAGAGGGTAGGAATCGATGCTACGTGATTCTTTCTTTCTCTCTTTCGACGATTACGTCTCGACGCGATTGCGAGTCGTCCGATTTTACGATTCGACCGAAGTGCAATTGTTCGGCTGTTCGATTTTGCAAATATCGTATCGATTTGAAAAATCACGGCCGGGCATTTCGAGCAAACGCAACTTTGGATTTAAAAAACGTAGTCTTCTCTCGTTTATTTCGTTTTTTTATTCTATCGCAAGTGTGGTCCCTCGCAACCAACAACGAGTATAGTCTTCACTGTTTTTTTTACCCAAAACTTTAAATTTATCTTCTATTCTTTTTCAATTCGTTGTCTAATGTCTCAATTTACGTTATTTTAGCAAATAGTAGAATTTTATACAAATTGAATTAGATACATAAAACGCGCTCTAATATTAACTATATTAGTTTAAAACGGTGCGTTACTTTGCGATGATCGCAGATTAGCAAGAACTGAGTTCTTATTATATGGAGCATTTGTCGAATAACGGAGCTCCATTCTGAATATCCGTTGAACATTTTGCACCTGTCCGCATACCAAGTGTCTGATCACGCTGACCGCCGTTTTCTGAATGTTACGACCGGCCCTCTCCGGTAGTTTCGAATCGCCAATCTCGCAGATATCGCGTCGTACTGTGTCGTTCGCGGAAAATTGCGCGGCTGATGAAGAAAAGTCGATAACGCGGCGAGGGAAATATTTTTTTTACAGCCCCGGCGACGGACGAGCGCTCGCTATTTGACCCCAAGGTGTAATGTTATTTTATGTCTTTATTAAATTTCAGCCTATGTTTGTCAGCGAAACATAGTTTTTACTGAAAATTGAAAAGTTGAGATATCGCGAGTGACCCTCTTGCCACGAATAAAACGCTCGCGTTTTTCTATTAACATTTTTAATCGCGACAAGATTTATTAACTCGAATCACGGAACTCAATTTAAAGAATATATCTTGTAGAAATTTTAAATTCTCTCTGTACATAATAAAATTACTTAAAGAATAATTTTCGATATAATGATATCTCAGAGACTTTATGTAGGTCTGAAAAAAAAAACTTTGACGGCAATTGACGACGACTGCTCAATTTCATCTGCTCACCCTTAAGCGTACATCCTCTTTAAAGCGCATCACATAAGCCACGCGTCTGTAACGGGTGTTCGCGAAAAAAGGCATTAACGCCGTTAAATCTGACGAAGGAGAGTCGAATCTAAAGATAAGTTACAACTCTTAAATTACATTGGTTGGCATTGCCAGCTATTTGATTGCTGTTTCTTGTCTGGCGACTTTATTCGTTTTGCTGTGCAAAGCGAAGCGAAGAAAAACAAGGGAGACGAGCCGATCAACAGGCTTTATTGCGCTATCACGAAAGAAATAAAATAGAAACTCTTTTCGAATCTCGCGATCTACGCGGTTTCGTGTAAAAGTCTCGCAAATGAAGGATTTCGTATTTTTTCGAATGTTGTGAAATAAAGAACGTTTAAGATTCCTAGAGTCGCTGCAATTTAACATGTATTACGTTATACAGATACTGGATGCCAGCAAAAATAATAAAATTCTAGAAGATTGGTGTATCATTTAGTTTATTCTATTTTGGTTAATTAATCGACACATTATTTGTGTTAATGACACTTGTCTGATAACAATTATGCCATCTTTCAACGTCGGCGCGATTTTTATATCCTCCCGTTGCATGTCCGCCTTTTCGGCGCTTCTGAAATCTCTCTGGATTCTCTCTCTTCCGCCATCCACGGTCCGCCGCCTCTTTCTCTAACGACCCCCGCCTTCCTTTATCTCGATCCACCGAGTCGTTCTAGACTTCCCTCACGGCACGTCCTTGAGTCTTCTGGAATCGGAAACGGAGCTGCCGCAGGAAGAAGAACGGAGAAAGTCGTTTTGCGACGGAGACCGATCCATGACGACGGAGGCTGATCGAATTACACACGTCCCTTACCATCGCCTGTCCCTCGATACGGTGGAAGGGATTTGGAATTGCAAATATCCAACGCGCTCGCTCGGTGAATCCATCCCGCAGGATCTCTCTGTCCCTCGACGGGATCCGTCGTGGTCCTTCGTAAGGAGCCTTCGGGGGCTTTTCCGGTATACTTGGCACGTGCGATCGACACCACATGTGTGCGCGCGACAACGGAAAATCAGAATGATCCACGATAACTCAGCGATCTTTCGCTTCATTAACATTTTCAGAATTCGCAATTTTATGCGTTTTTACTCGTCTTGAAAATTTCAGACAGACTGAATATTGTTCTAAGTGGAGCGACTCTTGACTCATGATTATTTTCCTACATTTATTAATTGTATAGACATTATGCACGATGAAAAATCTTAAATTAAGCGTACATTTATAACGAATTAAGTTTATTATTAATTATTTCTCATGAATTGGGTATTCCTTTCTTGGAAAGTCGCGTGCGTATTAATGAGGAATATATTTATCACAACCGGATTCTGTTGCCCCCATCGTTCAAGCGTCTCGATTCTGTCCGAACGACCGGAAAATGGGTCGGCAAGAACGATAATCCGTAACGACTCGGTTGAAGATAAAAGGAGGAAAAGAGGGTCATTAGGAGGGTAGGATATGGCATGACGACGGATGCAGGCGGATTATGGAGGTGCGCAGAAAACGAAGCCGTTGTAAGAACCGAAGAATTATCTGGACAAGTTCCCCGAACGTCCGTCAGCATCCATAAAGAATCCTATCCGAAGTCAGACGAATCGCCGTCTCCCTCGTAATCGCAATGCTACCCCTTCGATCACCGAACGCCGATTCTCTACCAACGTCCTTTAATCACCGTCATAATTTAACTGATTCACCGTTTCTTTCTAGCTCGTAATACTTGAGATAATGCAGGCACAGTGACAGACAATTTAACTAAATAATCGCATCGAGTAGAGACTCTCGCTGTATCTTAGGTCTCTCAGATTTTTAGATCGTCAGCGCTTTTAGCTCTCTCGTCCTATTCTGCGATCTCAAATCTCTCTTAGGTTTTTAGATTTCTTCATGGATGTAGTGCCTCGTTGTATTCTCTGTGACGTCACGTAAAGTCAAGTTTTGTCCTTTACGGGGGAGGTTTTTAGTGGGTGCAAACCCCACATAACCCGATGGGCCGGCCCTCGGGTCGTGCGCCGGAAACCTGTACATATGGTGATCGTGGTATAAGAGTTGCGCATCTGCTTTCTGTGCTAAAGATCCAGGTTCAAATCCACCCAGAACATATTAAATTTTTAATTGATCACCACCTCTTAGAAGGCAATGGCAAACCACTGAGAGTACCTTTGCCAAGACAGTCACCATGGAGACCATGGTGACCACGATTGTTCTGTCAAGAGTAATGGACTGACAGAATGATGGGTAATGTCTGTATTAATGTCGGGCTTTCTGTGCCAAAGATCCAGGTTCAAATCCAAGCAGAACATATCAAATTTTTAATTGATCACCTCTCAGAAGGCAATGGCAATGGCAGTGAGAGTACCTTTGCCAAGACTGCATGGAGCATGCATGAGCATGCATCAAATGGAGATCAAATGGAGAAAAGTAAAAATGCGGAAGGCATTTTCCTCCTCCAACGCAAAAAAAAGGTTCTTACATTTCTATTGCTTCCTCATAGAGAAAGCTTTGTTTTTGTAAAAAAAATTTTTTTTGCCGCTGCCAATGTGTTCAGAATGTTCTAAAACATCGAAAAATCGCAATTTTAAAAAATGTCCGTATGTGTATGTGTCAAATTTGCCGAAATTTCTATAACTCCAAAACTAATCAACCAAATCGTATCGAATTATATATGAAATAGGGGTAGAAAAGACTGAAGAATACAATAGAATTTGAAAAATTGCCAATATTTAAAAATTTTAACCTTTAAGGGTTACATCTCAAGTCTCAATAATTGAGACTTTTCACAAATTGATGTTTTTTGACAATTTAGTATTAATTATTGGCAACTTTTCTAATTCTATTATATTCTTCAGTCTTTTCTAGCCCTATTTCATATATATAATTCTTTAAAATTTGGTTTATTAGATCCAGCTTTATAAAGTTTCTATGTATGTACGAATTCTCCGAAATTTCAAATGTGTGTAACACGAGAACTGATCAATCAAATTTTAAAGAATTATATATGAAATAGGGGTAGAAAAGACCTAAGAATACGGTAGAATTAGAAAAAATTTAACAATAGTACCTCATGGGTGACGAGGAAATCTATTGTCGTAATTTTACAAACGTTGGTTAACTTTAAACCTTAGTTTACTCACTATTCATCTCTTTCTAATGGCCATTTCTACCAATGCAGATTAACTTTAATTTCAGTTTAACTTACTCTTTATCTTTTTCTAATTCTTAGAACTAGAAAAAGATGAAGAGTGAATTAAACTGAGATTAAAGTTAATCTGCATTGGTAGAAATGGCCATAAGGGGGACAGTTAGAACATCTCAAGTCTCAATAATTGA
>NJRP01000140.1:439544-452409 GCA_003063835.1 Aphaenogaster floridana | reverse complement strand
ATGGGTACGCGCTGATACAAGATTGGTCGCGCGAAAGATATAAATAAAGCAATTAAAATAGGCGATCAATTCGAAATCGAACTATTGATGATTCGAAATTCTCGAACTATTCGAATTCGAATCTTTTAGATTCGAAAACGAATCGAATCGAATTTACTGTGATTCGATTCGATTCGATTCGAATTCGAACTATTCGCACACCTCTATAATAATAAATATCTTAAAAAATCTAGAACCTAGAAAAAATTCTAGCGGATTTTTAGACAAATCTCTAGGGAAATCGAAGCATGAATTTCTTCAGTGGTGACTCGTGATTTTTTTTCCGACGGTATCATGTACGAAGATCAACATAGGTGATAGAGAAACGAGCGGCGAGTGGCGCGCGGACGTTTTATTTCTGCGTTATCGTTAAATTTGCACGGGGCGAGGGTCGCGCAAGGTAGACCGCAACGGATTCGAGCATTGTTTCTGATATGGACATTGACGTAAATGTTGCCCACGCGAACGCGAAACCTTCTCGCGGAACCGCCGCTCGCTATCGGTCGACGTTGACAACGCGGCGTGCACACATGTCACATGATCGTTATATCGATCACCTCCGGCGTTGCTCCACTTGTCACGAATCTCCTTCGCAACGGGAACGTACGCGATATCTAGAGGAAAAACATCATTCGGGGAAACGTACAAACAGTAGTCGTTTGCCTGCGATGGACAATATTCTCGAAATGATTTCAACATTTAAAAAAAAATACAATTTTTGGAAATGGTGGAAGATAGCTTTAACGAAATGTAATACGAAGTAGTATAAATCTATGAGAACAATATAAATCCATATAAATATGAGAGAAAGCCAATATCGGTCGGGGCGGATCTTGGTGCCTAATAATAATTATTTGTTTATAATTTTTCTGCTCATGCGAACTGCGCGCCGCATATTCGTCGGTCTTGAAACACAATTCTTACATGAAGCCGGAATAATTAATTCACTTATTAAATTGATAAGCAATTCAATAATTTGATGCTAATATAAATCCATTCTTTAAGTATTTATAGCGCCGTTTTTTTCGCGCAGCATCGTTACAACGCTTGAAATAAATGAATTACATTGAACATTCTGTACTTTCGTTTCTAAAATTTTAAATTGCGCGAGCAGTAACTTCTGGGACGAATATCGTTCGACCTACGCCAATTTTAACGTCTCCACGTAACGACGACCATTTTTCATAGTCGTGTGCGATAAGGCGCACGCGGGGGGAGGAAAAAAAGTAAACCTCACAGACTCGCCCACGCAATCGCGGCGACATTTTTCTCGCCCCCGTTTCGTCGCCCCCGCGAGAACTATAGCCCACAAGGGTGCTCGAGCGAGCCAACTATGGTCGGCGGTGATGGCGACTCGCGCCCGAGGGAGATTTTATGACAAACAAGCCGGCAAGTGCCATCTGCGGCTGTCAGTGCCATCGTGCCACGCTTGATGCCACCCCCCGCGCGCTACCTCCCCATTCCCCTTCCCTCACGTCAACGTTAACAACGTCAAGGGTGGCCTGCTAGCTTTGCCAGCGAAGTGTTTGTCGGGGGGATTAGACCGCTCGATGTCCGGCCTTGCCGTTGAATCACGACGATCCGTAGGACATTTCGGTGCGGGTGCACCCCCGGGCCACCCTCCAAGCTGCATCCCTTCCGAGCGATGATCCCGTAGGCGCACGTGCGGTGTATTTGGGGCAACGGCGGAAACCCTAAGTGCAAAGGTCCTAATTAGGGGTGCGAGTGTGTGTTGACGAGTTTTATTGAGAAACGAATGGCGAGATATGCTCTACAGGACGTGTCAAAAAAGACGCGTCTTATCATAACGAACGATTCTTTGACAAATTTCAAGTCCACTTGTTGTCGATCATTGTCGCTTTAGTTAATTATTACCGCTTTAATCTATGCGTTTGTAACAGTACTCAATTTACTGCGACAGGAATTTTTGAGCGTTATAATTTTTATGAAGATTGCATGAATAAGGTCTCTGAATCTTGTAATTAAAATCTATTACGATCCGTTGCATCTTTTCCATACATAATCGCATAGGAAATAAAATTACGTATTCCTGGCTCTATGATTATATATATTCCTATATAACTATATCGTGTTGCGACGAAGTCCACCGCAAGCTCCATCACTCGATGTCGCTGACTCGATAACTTCATCCGGAAGCGAATCGACAGGCGGCGAAGAGTCGAAGGGTGGCGGCACTAAGTAGCACGAACGAAAGGAAGAAAAAAGAAAAAAAAATGAATCACGTTTCAATCCGACTTTTCAAAGCAATAGGAACGCGACCGCCTCGCTCCTGTGCCGAGATCATCGATCGAGATGCCAACATATATATCTTACTTTCCGCGTTCGTCCCGGTGGGTGACCTGAAAACTTAAGGGCCGAGGACGCGCACCGGTCCCTAAATTTCCCAAAAGCGCATTTGCTGCAAGCGAGAAACAAAAAAGAGACCGAAGAGGAGGATGCGGAGAGGATGAGAGTTCTGAAACGAGCGCGAGAAAAGATAGATGAGGGAAGCGGAGGAGGGACAAAAAGAAAGAGAAGCGCGAAGAGAAGCGAGCGTGAAAGAGAGGGGAAAAAAAGGCGAGGAAAAAAGGGACGACGTGCTTCCAGGGCCTCGTGCCACCTACGGCGCACTGGCGGCTCGCTTGCTTATTACGCGACCGAGTCGGTCCCTCTTTCCTCCCTTTCTCTCTCTCTCCCTCTCTCTTTCTCTCTCTCTCTCTCTCTCCCTCCCTCTTCTTCTTTCGGTTCCATCGCGTTCTCGCCCGACGGCGAAAGTTTCGTCCCCGGTGTGGACTCTTTACGGTGAATTCACTCGCGGATTCCGCCTCGCCTCCGCAGCGGAGAAAGTGCAGCAACGCTTTGAACGAAAGGATGAACGAGAGCGGGGTAGAAGATTGAGACAGGGAGAGAGAGAGGAAAGCAGATATCTAATGAAGGACGGGGGTAAGGTGGCCCACCGAAAGACAAAAGGGCGCCGAGAGCAAAGGGAGAGAAAGAGAGAACGAGGGAGAGAGAGACAAGTTTGAGAGATTCGACGGGTGGGATCGAAGTCTCGGCAGAGCGACATAAAGGACAAGCGCGACGGCAGGGGGTAGCGGTGGTTGGAAGCAGGACCCGGGTCAGTAGTTGCCCGTCCACCGGCGCGGCGGGAAATATCGGCAAGAGCGTGGACGGGGGTGGTCGGTCGGTCGCGCGGGATGGGATGGGATGGGATGGGATGGGATGGGATGGAATGGGACGCGCAGGGGATGGGGGATACTTAAGCGCGGCCGTGCGCGCAGAGTGGCGGCTCGTGGCGGCAGGCGAGGGGACGGAAAACGACGGAGGGATGGGGCGAGATGTAGCGCGACTCGACTCGGCGCGGCACGGCGGAGATGGGGCGCGGGATGGGGCGCGCGATGGCGCACTCGGTGAGACCAAAGGGGTGGCCGGGGCGGAGGGAGGGGGGTGGGTTAGCGAGGCGGCAGCGTGAGCGAACGGGCGACGGGCTGAGGGACGGGGGCGGGCGGAACGGAAGCCGGCAGACTCCGCTTGCGAGCGACGACGCTTCCGACCGTTTCACGCTACGGGTGGCCACGAAGTGACGGATGCCGCGCGTTTCTCGCGAGTTTCCTAGCAAACTACCACCGATAATTCGCTTTTCTTTTTTCACCATGGAGAAATATTAGTTATAGAAAGGTCTAACAGCTATATTTTCTAAATTTGTAGAAAGATGTCCCTTAGTGAAGTACGTAGTTGAATGAAAATGGATTAATATTGTTCTCAATTTTAGAACTTTATTTCAGAAAATGAGTCGTTTTGTGTGATAAACACTTTTAATATATGAATACTCGAACGTCAGAGACTTCTGTCTTTTTAAAATATTAGTGTTAATAATTACTCCCTCCCTTTCGGAGTATAAACATCGACATGTACGTGATTAATAAAGTTCAATGTTAATTAACATAATTAGTATGTTTCCATGCAGGCAACGCACGATTGTTAAGGATTAATAAACGCGCTTCGTATATCGGGGAAAGAGAGATAGAGAGAAATCGCACTAAACGAGATACGAACTATACCGGGTGTATCATTAAACTTCCTCAAATTTATTTCTTTTCTCTACAAAAAGTTAAAAACTCTACAAAAAGTTAAAAAAATGATTGAAAAGTTTTATTCAATGCTGTGTTAAATCAGTTAATAATAAAATAATAATTCCAGATGTAATGTCCACGTTGAGGCCAAATAAAATTCCACATCAAACTGTACATAGGACTAAACAAAGAAGAGCGAAATACTGATCGAATCATAAAAAAGGAGCATGAAGGACTTATGAGCTCGATAATAAAAAAAGGGAAACTACGTAATACCGATGTCATAGCTTGCAGGAACTCGATAATGATTGCCGAAGAAAACTTACAGTCCCGAGCACGTTACGGACGACGCGATTTTATCCCGCATTATCCTACGTCAATTATTAATCCAAAAATGCGCCACTCTCGATAGGACGGCCGCGTTGCGTCACGCCGCGAATATAGCGCTTATCGATTTTCGCGGCGCGACTCTTTAATCTTGGTAATCGAGCGAACGCCCCCGCGGCCGCCCCTACCGCTGCGTCGCCTATTCATTAACGGCGTAAACGGCGAGTGACAGCTGGCGCGTTGTCAAGTCCCGGCGTGCGTACGCACACGCACGTGGGTATACACGCACGCACGCACAAACGACGCACGCACCCACGAGCGCACGTCCGCGTGTACAGAGCAGTAACTAGAAAGTGGCGCTGTGAGCCCAAGAATTTACGATTACATTCAAAATTTTTAATTACTTGGTATGATCCGCTTGACACCACTTTTTTCATAAACAGATTTCGTTTAAATAGCAATTTTCTGTGAAATTTTCTACAAAAGTTATCTCGCAGACAGTCTTAGAGTTTTATTTCATCTTTATTTCGTTTTTATCATGCTTGTCAAATCGTAAATTAAAAGACAAATTATTAAATTTGCGCTCACTTTCTACTATTTTTAACGGAAACTCAAATCTTGTTCAATGTATGATCGACTACCCTCTCTATTTACAGCAAATTTCAATTAAATTGTTGTATTATTAAAACTTTGTAACAATGTCGTTATTGTTACGTATGTACCATAATTAATCTTGTCTCTACATATGCCATTTAGTGGCAAAATGGCGATTAGTGGCTCACTACGGGTACGTGTAACTCCAATTACTTTAGTGTGCGTGTGTACACGCGGATTCACGCTCATCGCGAGCACGTGGAGCTGGGGTTGGCACACGTGGTACACAAGAAGCCCCCGGAGGCGCTTTGCACCCTACCGTCAGGAAAATACGACGCCGGCGTATCTCTTTAACGCCTCTAATATCTTTAATGCTCCTCCTTCTTCCCCGCGGGCAGGGACAGACGGGGCACGGTCAATGATTCTCTTTAATGCGCCTGTAATATCGGTAACGTCCTGCAAACTGCCGGATCTCGTTATCTTTTACGAAGCTCGCGATATCAACTAACGCGCGAATTACGTCGTCACGTTAGTTTATGCGTCGCGACATATCGATGATCTAAAAGTTGACCATTACGTATACAAATCTGCGTAAGAAAGATATAAAAAAAAGGAATGTGCAAAGTTCCCAGTGTAATCTGCTTAACTTTGCCGTTTTAGAAATGTAAGAGAATTTTTTTTTCCAAAGAGACCACTTTTCTGTGACATTATTCTTCCATTTTTATAAAGCATATGTTTAATCGCTCAGTGATAGCGAGATCGCTTGTTATCGTAGATAAAATATCATCGTCAGTCGCGAAAGCTTGTCGAAGAGTATCCTTTTAACTTTCCCGTAATATCGCGTAATGTCTCTCAAATTGGCACGAGCCCGTAGAACGACGGACGGAGATAACGCCACGAGCTGGAACTCCAACACCTCGAATGTCGACTGGTCGTCAGCAGCGCGACGTGAAATATTCAGGTCAGCGACGAGAACGTCGACGATCTTGGCGGACTTCGCCCCGTCGATCGATCTGTCGAGTCGCAAGTCGCAACGCGAATACGCGACAAATAACACGAGCCAGGTGAAGCAAAAATCTCGGATTTATCTTTGTGACACACGTCTCGTCCAATCCAATCCTGAACTACGTTATCAATGATACAAATGCATACGAGTAATCTCACGATCTTTGCTTTTAGTTTTAATCAGTCGTACGAATAATGGCAAATAGTGGACATGTATCTTGGTATGCAATAGGAGTAAAAAAGCAAACACCTATCAATATGATAAAATATGATTTATATATATCATATTTTGGCATATCAATATAATAAAATATGATTTATATATATCATATTTTAGCATATTAATATGATAAAACCATATTATATCAATATAAATCATATTTTATGATAAAATATGATAAATATGATTTTTAAATATATATATAAATATCATATTTTATCATATTGATATATCATATAGGGGTTTGCTATTTTTACTCCTATTGCATATGAAGATACATGTTTACCGTCATTCGTACGACTGGTTATATATATACAGTATATTCAGTTTACAATTTAAATTATTACATTTCTATACATGAATTAAATGGAAGACTTTGAAAATTGCGAATTAGACAAACTGTGAAATTATTAGACAACGAAAAGGACGGAGATGTACTTTACAGAATACCACATTTCAGTTCGAGCAGTTAGTGATTATTGGGACGCTTGATAGGAACATAGGGTTGATCCCAGACACGTAACGTTTCAGAGTTCAACGTTCACACGTGTCTAAGATTCTATTTCAAGAAAGATGCGATGCGGTCGGTGACAGACGGTCGCTCGCTCGCGATAAGCTTAATGACACGGTCTGTCGGCGCGATCACCGACGTCACTCCGATATTTAGTCCGGCGGGAATTAAACGGCTGGACGATAACGACGGCGCGGTGGCGGCGCGAACGCCGGGGCTCTAATATCTCTAATGTCAATTCCCTGTCCCCGGGCCGTAATATCGGTCTCGTAACCGACCGAACGACGGTCTTAATAAACTTACGAGCTCGCGTTATTGCGATTTTATATTTTATTATCGTTTGCCGCCGTGGGCTCTCGCGAAGGACCGTGACGATTTCGCGATCATCCCCGTAACATCATTTCGGGGTTATTCCAATTAAGAAGATAGACAGGAAACTAGCGTAGATTTTATCCTCGCGTTGCAAGTTATCACTAGACGCTCAATATATTTTTCAAGAAATTATAGCAAAGAATATATATATATATTTTTTTTATTATTTTAGATGGAAAGCCTTTTCTCTCACCGCTATGAGAACATCTCACGGTGCTCTCTTTCTCTTTCTTCCCGTCTCTCGTATCAGATAAAATATTAAATATAATATTTTGGTGGATTCGCCGCGAAAAGTCAGCCATCAGCCGCATAAACGGCGCAAGGCGAGAGGAAAGGTGGCCAAAGGATGAATAGACGATCTCGCGAAGTAGGCTTTATATTTATCGCGGCAATAAGGCGAGCCTCGACGCCGGGCGTCGTCGGGCCGAGAGGGAGGCAAGGACCGACGTCGTTGGGACAATCGGTGGCCGTCGTTATCATTAACGACGCGACGTCCAATGCGACGTCGACGTTCTCTCCGCCTCCGTTTCCCTCTTCCTGTCTCTTACCTTCTCCTCTCCGCTCTCTTTCATCGTTCCCTCGTACCGCCGACTCGTCATTGCTGCCTCGTTTCGTTCCTCCGTCGTTTCGTATCCCCGCACTCGTTCCGAGATCCACGATCGTCTGGGGACTCTACCGGGTGTCCATCGTGTGCATCATATAATTCTTTTCTTAAATCTTACAGATGCTTGTTTTAGCATCGGTATCATTGTGATATTACTATTCTGATTTCAAGAGTTGCGCTTCAATCCCGAAAGTAACGGCGCGTAGTTTAAAGAATTAGAAAAATCACACATAAAATATTATCGAGCACTAAGATCTACTATGACCGTATTTGGCCTGTTTTCGATTTTAATTGTTTATAACACTTTGCGGTCTTGTCAATTTAAATGCATATAATTCTTCCTCAGGACGTTTGCGATGATTTAAGAATGTGTGTGTGGCAACGAAGATTCGAGATTGAATCTTTGACTAAAATAAATAATGCGTCAATAGAATAGAAGTACCGATAATTATAATTTATATCAAGAATTAGATACAAATACTTTTTTTTTTAGAAAAAGACTGATATTATATTTCCCGATTAAGATTCTAACACAGTGATTTTTATCACGTTTAGACAGAAACAAGATAATGATTACTGATATTAAGAAAATGACTTTTCTGTGAGAAGAAAAAAAATCAAAAAATAAGAAAAATGCCCTTTGCACGGCTGAATTTTCTTAGGACCTCCTGCACTTGACGAAATTTCACGGAGAATTAGGTTGTCTCGTGACGCGCCGCCGAGAGAGATGAATCATCGTTAGCGAAAGTTTCGCTGTTGTCACCCCCTCGTCGCGGTACTCGATTAAAGGCATTAGGATCGTCCTCCGGGGCGAGGGTGCGCTCGGGGGGATGCCGTAGGCGTGGAAGGGCACGGGGTATGCTTGTTTGTTCGGCACCTGCCGCTTACGCGCGCGTGTACGAGGTCGCTGGTCCCCTAATCCGATCGTGACGCACGTGCGTGCGTCTACGGACCCCACTAGGAGAGTTTACACAATGATGCCCCTCACCTCGTTACCCCTCGAATCCTTCCCCGATCGGTCGATCGAAGGAGGCTTCGCTCGAATCTACCGCGATGAATCTCAATGAGGCGTGTGAGTTGCGCGACGTGACTTTCGTTCCACCTTTTGCAACTGCTCGCTAATTCATTTAGCTCCGGATGACGAACGTGTATATACTTACGAAGAAACTTTTTCGGCTACTTTATCAAGTAACTTATCGAGATATAATAAAATTCATTCTTAAAGCTAGGGATTGAAAGGTATTTTTGTGTTTGAGGTACATTTTTCTCTATCGATATCTATTTTTTAATATGAGTAATTGAAATCTATTTTTATTTAAGGTAAACGTCCCACAATAACCGGACATGAACCTATATCCGGACTTAAAACTTGTCACAAATCCGGACACAAAAACTTGTTATTATTAATCTCAAATGCTTCTGTGTAATTTTTAAATATTTAAAGATTACACATACACACACACAATTAAATTTTAATATTATAATAAAAAAGGCATTTGAGATTAATAATAACAAGTTTTTGTATAAGTGTTCGGATATAGGTTCATGTCTGGTCATTGGGACGTTTACCTTAGTAGAAATATACATCAGTGTAGGGCCTAGATGATCAATCAAAAGGATGTTATAAAATAATTATATAAAACTTACATATATTACATAAAAAAGAAACTGTTTCGACTCACCGAGTCTTCTTCAGCCAACATAAATACAAATAAATATTAAGAATATAGTCCAACATAATAAAAAACGCAAGTCATCGTTAATAGAGAAAATTAATATAAAAAATATAAAAAATAAATAAATAATATTTTTTATATTAATTTTCTCTATTAACGATGACTTGTGTTTCTTATTATGTTGGACTATATTCTTAATATTTATTTGTATTTATGTTTGGCTGAAGAAGACTCGGTGAGTCGAAACGATTCCTTTCTTATGTAATATAAGTTTTATATAATTATTTTATAACATCCTTTTCATTGCTCGTCTAGGTCCTACACTGATGTATATTTCTATTGCTGAGCAATAAACGAACCTGTAAGAAGTTAGTCCCCCTAAACGAGCCGTAATTTACAATTCACTATTTTTATTTGTTTATTACGATACAACAAGCATTATAGAACTGCCTATAAATATCTAAATTCTATTTCAGAATAGAGCGATTATTATTTAGTCTATTATCTTACTAGATTATACCTTGCTCTACTAATAAGAGAAGCTTAAAAAAGTTCGTTTTTGATACTTTTAATATCGTCCACGCTTCCATAATTTCTCGTGTAATTCTCACTTTTGACGATTACAATCTTCTCGGCGTATTCAAATCCCTCATTATCTTCGTCAGTTAGACTTTACACAGTGATTGTGGCCAGTTCTTATCCGGCACTATCGGGCACGACGCACGATGCGTGCTCTCTCATTCGTCTCTGTTTCCGATGCGGCACGTGTCACCGCGTGTTTCTCCGCTCGTTTAGGGGCTCGAATTAATATCGTCCGAGTACGTCGCGACGCCATCCCATAAATAAAAGCCGAGGAGGGTCGTGACGAAAATGAGTCGAGGGGATGACGTTATCGCGACGGGGGGCATCGGGACGCCAGCGTGACTCGATTTTTGGCGTCTTCGAGAGGATGTTTCTTTTATCGTAAAAATGTTGCGACGCATTAAAAGCTGATCCCATGACATATATATCGCCATGCCAGTTTGTTTAATTTGAAATATATATTTTTTTTATTTTTCGACATGCCTATGAAATAGTACATAGTTAACACTAAACCACCACCGGTCAAATGACCGTTTTTAAACTTTTGATTAACACTAAAACTACCACCGCCGGTCAAATGACTGTTTTTCAACTTTTGATTAAAAACTCTGCATTCAATGTTATCGCTTTTCCTCAATTGACTTCACGACTTTTTCTTAACATACATATGTATAATCCGGTTCGGTAGAAATAAGTATATATAAATTGTCGGTGGCTTTAGTGTTAAATAGTTATTCAGGGGATGACGTTACCGCGACGGGCATCGGGACGCCAGCGTGACTCGATTTTTGGCGTCTTCGAGAGGATGTTTCTTTCATCATAAAAATGTTGCGACGCACTGGAAGCTGATCTCATTACATATACCGCCATGCCAGTTTGTTTAATTTAAAAAATATTTTTTTTTTAATTTTTCGACATGCCTATGAAATAGTACATAGTTAAATAGTTATTCCGGGTAATGGCCCGATAAATTCTCAAAGGTTTAGTTAAAATCCTCATTAAAGGATGTTTCATGATTTCCGAAATATTCCGCGTGCTGCAGTATGCTTAATTTAATAACCGCTTTGGAAGTGCGCGGGTACGCGGAATTTTGTATCAAAGACATGAACATAATGGCGGATTGTGCGTATAATCGTCAATGCATACCGTCAATGTGTCATTATGTCCGCACACGCGTGTCCACGTGCACATACGCGTTCATCGTAATTTTATATTCCGTTGCGAAGGGCGGCAGAATGCGTAATGTTGAAATAGCTCCATCATTATCGCCGATATGTTCCACATATCATTCTATGTATCATTTTATATATTTTGCGCGAAAGCTAGTAGCTTATCATAAAGGTACATAGAGCTATTTGTTATGTCAAATATTTATGGACTATTAAAAAATGTGTATCAAACGCCAAGATGAATTACGTGAGGCACAATGCGTGTGTACTTCACACATAATTACATTTGTTTATGTAATTAAATATCATAAAATGAATACACAATGAAAAAGAAAAATCACAACTGCCAGTTTCTCAAGCAATTTTGTCGAATAATAAAATTTTAAGTAAACGGCACGTAATTGTCTGAGCTATGAAATGTATATAAATTCACGCAATAAAAATATTATTAGGCAAATAAATCCAGCCGACCGAAAATAATCCATACTTATATATATTGTGTTGTTCACATATTCGGTCTATATTTACTTATTAATTGTTTAATAAAATTTTAAAATTTTATCCATTTAATTTGAAAAAGCTACTAGCTATAAATGTTACAAATTCGTGAGAGAGAGCGGTGTCGTCATATTTTTTTCAAGATGAATCTCCAGGTCGAAGAATCTACGTATGCAAGGAATCTAAAACACGATAGTTTTATACAAGGTAACTTTTTTGCAAGACACTCAGTCGTCAAATCGTCATCTCTGATGGCCATAATTGCATCCATTTTTGCAAAAGAGCCGCTGTCCCTGCTCTCGCAATTGATCGCGCGATCGATCACGCTTATTTATTAGCGACTCTCTACCTCTCGTGTCTTTCGCCTCCTATTTTACGTCGCTGTTGTTTTTGATTTTTCCCCTTCCAGGTCGCGTTCACGCTTGCCTTCTGCGATCGATCAATCACTCGCGTTTTCCAACGCGTCGCGACGCGTCGTCGGCGCGTCGATGGTAACGGATCGGCGGCCGCAGAATGTGACATTACGGATTTCGCAATAAATGCGGCGACACGCGCGGACGATTTTCCGTAGCGAGCCGGGAAAGAGAGAGAGAGAGCCGGGCCGTGGTATAACGACCGCAATGCAGATTTTTATGCGCGACACGCATAATATCGGCGTCGCGGACACGCGCCATGTAACGTGCAACTGGCAACCGATTGGCGCGCAGCAGTTTGGCAAATGCCCGGGGTTATAATCACCGAAAGTGGAACGTGGTGCAGCGCCGCAGAGAGGTGCATGGGCGTCCGCAGGAGGGGGCAAGAGGGGGCATTTGCCCCCCCCCCCAGTGGAATCAGCAAAAAATTAAGCATTTGCTCTCTCTCTCTTTGAATAAAGGAAAGGCAAAGTTATGCTAATCTTGTCAATCTTTGCCCTGATCCATAGAATTATAATTTCAAAAGGTGTATATATAAATTTCAAATTATAAGTATTCTAATTCTGGAAGTAATATTTTGAATCATGCCCCCTCCTGGAACAAATCCTGCGGACGTCCTTGGCATGGGCGTCCGCAGGAGGGGGCAAGAGGGGGCATTTGCCCCCCCCTGAAATCAGCAAAAAATTAAGCATTTGCTCTCCCTTTGAATAAAGGAAAGACAAAGTTGTGCTAACCTTGTCGATCTTTGCCCTGATCCATAGAATTATAATTTCAAAAAGTGT
>NJRP01000140.1:400120-415720 GCA_003063835.1 Aphaenogaster floridana | reverse complement strand
ACAGGACGTGGCTGTACCAAATATTACTATTATTGTGGTTGTGGCAACCTTATCGTTTTTTCGGTGCATGAATACAATTACATGCATCTTCAATACATGGCCGATAACAATGTATTCCGAAAAAAATATTAAGGAAATTATTTTCACCTTGTAACATGAGCGCCCATGAGGGAGGCAAGGAGGGGCATGTGCCCCCCTGGATTTTAATTTTTCCAATTTAGAATGATTTTATAATTGACAACCCCCAGATAATTTTTATTTGAAATTTATACACTTAAAAATAAAAATCTGCATAAATATTTCTTTTAAAAATATTATTTGAAAATATTAAATAACGTTCGTTTGGCAGAGCCTTACAAAAATGGTACCCCTAAGTGTATTTACACTCTGCCCCTCTTGAAAAAAGTTGTAAGGGCGCCCATGCCTTGTAACCTTATCCACTGTAAACTGTAAAATTATGCGATTTTCGCGAAATGACATAGTTGCTCACAAAATAAGCGCAATGAGAAAACTAATCAGCATCGCGGAAAAGCGTCAACAATAAAAGCTCTCCCACGGCTTTTTTGAGAGTGGATATTATGTCATTTTCCATGTCCATTTATTGCCAGCAAACGAGTGAGGTAAAGAAAGAGAAAAGCGGATAGACGGATAGAGAGGCAGGCGTGCACAGCGGGTTAAAGGTAAAGGATAAATCTGAGAAAGAACATATGGCAACGAGGACCGTGCGCGGGAGGGCAATGTCACGCATTTGTATCTATCCGCACGTCCCGTCGAGTGGACGCGAGCATGTTACACCTGCACGTGACATCCGTCTGCATACGGGGTGTCCCATCGGGAGAGGAAGTAGAAAGTACGGTCGGAGACAGGGGGTCGAATCTCCCCCTGTGGTACACGCGAGACCCGACGTTCGCGCGCATTTTTGGACTCCTGTGCCACGAGAGCGGCGCGACGTGACGCGACGCGACGCGACGCGAGGCGAGGCAACGCGACGCGACGCGACGCGCGCGTCCGTTCGACGTCGAATTAGCGCTGCACGGCGGACGCGATAACGTCGCGCGAGTTCACTCACCCTCGCCCAGACCGTCGCGTCTCGCTTTTCCGAGTACGGACCCGCGACGAAAGAGTCGCGATTCGAGAAACACGAATTCGCGACGGTAGCACGAATTTACCCTGAAATAGTAAGGGATGTAATTTATCTTGTTGTTGCTAATTGGTACAGATAATACTATATTTTGTAATTTCGGAGACTCTGTTGTAGTCTCGATATTCGGCTTTAATTTGCTGTAGTAAAGCGTAACGTATGTCTAAGAGAGCACGAGAGAACATAAATTATTTCGCAAACGTAATGTGAATTCGTTTAATTTCAAATTTAATTTTAATTTGATTAAATCTACACTACTAATGTGTTGTTAATTTATAGGGTATCGTGTAAAATAATGAAGTGATAACTGAAATCACTGTGAAACAGCGTTACGAGTTTAGTGTACCCATAGAAATAGATTCCCATTCATAGAAATAGAATCCCAATAGGACAAGCGTACGAATCGTTGGAACGAGAATAATTTGCAAGCGCGATACTCTTGCAAAGAGTTTTTGTTTTTTTCATGTGCATAAATATTACGATAGGTAATATTTTCTTAGGACCCCATGACTTAAAAATCCTACTTGATTCATTTCCAAAAAACTTGCTTTCTATTTTTTTTAAATTTCTTCTTTATATATCACAAGAATTATATTTTATACATAGTAGTACTTAAATTTAACATGAATTAGATTTATTATGAATTCTCATCACGTATTTTTAACACAACACAACACGAAATTTCCTATTTTAATTTTATAGCATTTTTCGTTCTCCTATCTGGCTATCTAATAATATTAACGAGGAATATCGTATTTAATAATACAGCAAGTTTTTTTAATCGAAATTCTAAAAACGCAACTCTTATCGCTTGAGACTAAACCCTTATTTTATTATTTTACTGCATTTCTAAAACCATTTTAAGTGAATTTTAAGTGAGTGCTCGGCTGTAAGTGCATCTCCTTACATCGCGACGCCCATGGCTACGCGCTGCACGTTTTTCCCGGGGAAACGGTTTCTCGGTTGCGATCCCACGAAGCTCGGCTGCCGGGATATCGGAGAGTAGTCGCCCTTATACGAGAAAGCGGTAACGGAGATTCCGAAACGTTCGAACCGCTCCCAACCCCCATTCTCCTTTCCAGACTCGAGCCGTTCCAGTCTCGAACTCGGAGGCGCGCAGTTAGACGGTCGCTGGACCCTCGATGCAATGCACAACGGGTGACCCGTGAAACACGGATACCATTTTAACGTTCAAAGTGTAGATATAGAAAGCAATCGAATTAATTTTATTAAAAGGATAATACGACAGAAAGCTCAGATTGGATTCGGCATTTGAGATTCGAGAATTGTTTAACTTACAGAAAGTAAAGAATTTGGGAAAATTTTGATAAAAGAGTGAACAAATATCTTTGATTTACATTACATATAATGTGCTGGTTTACATTACATATAAGGCTTTAGTTTACATTACATATCTTCAATTAAAACTCCTAATAACTTCTTTCTTCACCTTTTACACTTAACTAGAGAGAAACCGCGTTTAAGCATAGATCCCAAACTTCCTTTTTCACGGTTTACCCGATATATCGTTTCGCCAACAGCGGCGCGAAAGGAAGAGCTGGCGAAAGAGACGGCGAGTGCCGCCCAGCGTGGAAAACGGGGTTGGGCTATGGAGCAATGACGTACGGGGTGTCTCAAAAATCACGTATTACATACTTACTTACATACATACATCCAACTAAGAATGGTACGTGTATATATGCTTCAACGTGGAGGTACATGGACAAGCAAAAATTAGGCAAACTTAAATTTCAGGAATAAAAAATCGTACAAGTTCGAATAAATCTTATTCTTCTAAATTCGAGCAAAATATTAATTTGAGACGAGATCCAATTAAATCCTACCCTCGGACGAAATCGCCGAAATTTTTCGCGGGAATCTATAGCCGAGAGAAAATCCGTGATACTTGGGACACCTCGTATACAGGGCGTGAGGGATACGATGCCTCAGTTCGTGCGGTTGCTCGCTTCTCTTTCCCTTTCTCTCCTACCTCTCTCTTCCTCACCATCTCACCACCGACATATCTGAAAGGAGATGGCGGGCTGGCGCGAGAGGGAAGGAGAAAAAGAGTGAATCAAGCGGAGTGCGTGCCGGAGCCGGGAGCAAGGGGCTAGGGGAGAATGGAGAGGACGGTGAGTGGAGAACCGCGCTACTGCCGTGACATCCGTATCCATCTGTATGCCGACCTGACGCGGAGACGTGCCGTGTCTGTGTGCGCATATCTATATGTATGTGTGCCTGTATATATTGTGTGTGTGTATGTGTGTGTGTGTGTGCACGCGTGCGAGTGTCGATACGCTCACGTGCGCGCGTAGCGGCTGTCTGCCGCTGCTGGAGGCGCCGGCAGTTTGATGGAGGTGGCAGGCAGCGGGACTGCGGTATGACGTGATGCCGTGACAAGCGAGGAGAGAGAAAGAGGGGGGAGGAGGGAGAGGGAGAGAAAAAGAGAGTGGCGGAAAGAGAAGAAAGTGGAACAGGAAATAGACTGAGTCGGGGAAAATTGAGGAAAGAAATAGGGGAAAGGAAAGAAGCAGAGTGTAGTAGATCTATTTCACGTTTTTTTTTTCAGCCTAAATTTGTATCGAGTGTTATTATTTATTAGGTGCTGAGAGAAGATTCGTGAGATTCGTTTTTAATAGCGGAAACTGTAGATTGAAAGAAAAATAACTGTATAATTGTTTCAATGTCGAAGCATCGATACTTGTAGAACCAGTTGATATCGAAAATTGAAAGATTTTAGCAAACTAAACTTCGAATTCCATCTCTCTCTTTATATTTCTTTAGCCGATAAAAACTAGAATAAGCAACAATTGATTAAGCTATAGTTAGACTTGACTACTGCGATTGATACCATCGGTGTATCACTAGTATAAAATCAAACAGAAAGCATATGTAAATAACGACAAAATAATATACTATAGACATGTATTCTAAGATAGAACAGATCACGATGGATAGATCGATGTTGCGAGCAAAGTAGACTAATATAAAAAAACTCGGAAAGAGGAAGAAAGAAGGAATGTACGTGAATGGAGAACGCGGACAGGTGGAGAATGCGGCGGTCTGGCGCACGTGTGGTTTTGAAGGAGCCTCGAAAGTTCGTGCCGAGGATGAGCGAGGAGGCAGAGGCAACGTGGAGTAGACCGAGGTGCACGAGAGGCGACAGTGGCGAGGGATATGAGAGAGGAGAAGGAGCGGATGAGAGTGCGGCGAACGCCTCGGCGCGGCTCCGTGTCGAGCTCGATAATACTCGAGGACTCGAAAGGCTGGTCCCAACGCCGTAATCCTCGAGTGGCAGGGACCAGGGAACGACGCGGAGCGACGTGGGTAGGGGACGGCGAGGGGAAGGGAGAGGCGGCTGATACGCCGGTCTGATATCTGCTTTCGAACCTGGATCGATGATACCGTGCGATGCAGCATCGACGACCATTGGCTACGGCTCGATAAGCCCAGGAAGTCCCGGTCGAAATCCGAGACCGAGGGATAATCAGGAGTTACCGCCGTGGCTTCGACGTGGTACTGCTGCAGGCACGAGGTGGCTCGTTCGCCAAGGTGATCCCAGCACACGGTCGGCATGCACGCTGCAGATGCAACGTCGCGACGTCGCTAATGGAGGAGGGGAATATTAATGTAGCTTCTCGTTTGTTCTCAGTTTGGATCGAAATCGAAACTTTTCGGCTCGAATAAGTGATGACGATTTCCTTGGACAGCCATACAAGTAGTAGGTGGTCGTTATGAGCAGACATAACGCCATTCGACAAAGCTAGGCATTTTTCAATACTAGGCACTTTTAATACTGCAATCAATCGGATGAAATTTCATAGATTCGAGTTTCTGGGAATAGTCCAAAGTTTCAAACATTTATTGAACACTGTTGTATTTAAAAATGACTGTATCGCTGTAGTCGTCGTTAGAGTTCGCTATTCATGAAAAATATTTTAGATATCCTTCTAGTGTTTTGTGTACTCACAATCAGTTACATTCAAAGTAATTGAAGCTCTCACTGAAAGTGTCAAAAATGAAAATGCATACTTAAATTTTATAATTTTATAATGTAATACTCTATCTCTTATAAAATTTTGTCTATCAAACTGCATTGTTTGCAAAAGATACATTTTTGAAAATTACTAATAACATAAGTAGTTGTAAAAATTTTCTCTAGAATCACATATTAGATAACTTTATCATTAACGTAAATTTAGCCGATTCAAAGATTAATAAAAGTACAATTGCAACGTGTTGCGAATAATTGCTGGCCGTTACTCCATTAACGCTCTACGAACACTTTTTCAGCCCTCCAAACGTTTCTTCCACCCTCGGCTGGTCTTAAAATTCCCGTCGCGCGGCGAGGGTTGAAAAATGCACGACCGGCGTGGACACGCCACGAGCCGGATAAGGGTGGACGGTGGCATCGGCTTAAGCAAAGTCTCCGATCCATAACCCTACCTATCCCCCGTAGTCTCAACCCCCTGGTCGCCGATGGCACGACCCATACCGCAGGCACTTTACCACCCTGCCGCGCCACACGCACAGACACAGCTGTGTAGCAGTGGTAGTGTGAGTGGCATGAGGTTACCGGTTACCGACGTCGTCGTCGTCGTCGTCGTCGTCGTCGTCGTTGTCGTCGTCGACGACGACGTCGACGTCGGCGAGGGGACGGGAAGTGGGGTTGAACCTATCCCGTGTTACGTGCCAGCCACGCGACGCGCCTGATTAAGGAGCCTGCAGGCAGCCAAGGGGTGGTTCGCCTTTCCTTCTCCCTTCCCTTTCCCCTCATCCTCGGCAAGTTCTTCGTGTCGGTCTTCGCGAGGGAAACGAGATGGGAAATCTGCGGATCGCGAGCCTCGTAATGGCCGTCGGTATATGGCAAAGAAATGTCTCTATTAGTATGCCATGCGTCGCGCGAAGCGAGACGCTGGTTGGGTCGAACAGTATGAATTTTAAAGGGTTAAATCGAAGACCAAGAATGGAACCTGTTCTTTTTATGCACGCAAGTCCTATTTTACTGAATACGTATATTTAGTCTCGTAAGTTTTCACGCGAATTTTTTCATTAAAGTTCAAATTAAATTCCTTGAATGATAAAACATACAGATTAACGAGAGATTGTAGTTCTTGATAAATTCAGATAACAAAAATATCGTAGATCAAAAATGCAATGTTTCTTTTAAATGCAATAATAAAGTTACAATATATTTAATCAAATGCGGGTCTGACTATTGAAAGTTCTTTCTACTTATAACAGAATAAAAAAAGATAACGATGCAAGATATGCATCCAAATTTTTCTCATTAGATTTAAGAGTCATTTTAATACCTACATTTTAAAACACAACTGTTTACCTCATGCATTCTCTAAATAATTGAGATTAACGTGTTTTCTCTTTATAGTATTTTGCTCTCTCTTCTTCTCTCTATCTTTCGCCCTTTTACTGGTTTAGAATTAATTTATTTAAAATAAATCTGTGTCACGAGATTAAGTAATTTAATAATTAAATTAACAATGACATTAGCTTCTTTGTAAAAATATAAATAATCTCTTGAGTTTATCTCCGCTTCCATCTAATATTAATTATTTTTTTAATCATTGCGCGCATGCTACGATTATTTAGGATTTACGTTATTATTTATATTATTCATACGATTTTTTCTTTTTAATTATTTGTATTATATATATCGTAATAGTTCTTATTCATCTTTCCTAATTTTCTTTCGTCGATAAATTAATAAATAGATAAACGATAAGAGTACAATTTTTTTACGCACGATACTTCGTGTAAATATGTCCGGAATTTTTTGTAATAATCTGCAAAAGACCTGATTTTTCATGATTCGAAGAATTTCGAGTCGTAGTCGACCGACAGGCGAGATTAGGCTCGTTCGAGCGCGGATGGTTAGAGGATAGGAAACGGGGCTGAAGCTTCTATCCCGTATTACGTGCCGGTGAGGCGTCGGGCCTGATTAAGGATCCTGCGGGGGATTTGCCTGCACACGGCGTCAGCTCGTTTCTGCTCCCTCAGCGAGGCGACGACTCCGAGTCGACCTTTGCGAGATTCTCTGCAACGGAAATTCCCGGGAACGAGCGCGCCTTCCTTCGCGCGACGGTCCTTCGTTTTCGCGCAAGACAGCGTCTGTGTACTCACAGAATTACGTAAACGTGTCAAGAATTTTGCGGCTACACGAAACTGCGTCGATATCGCGAAGAACAACCGATATTGATCCACTTCGAATCGGCTTTACCTCCCAGCCTAACTTTATTCTTCATCTTTTTATGTGTTCTTCCTTTCGATAGTTCTGGCGAGAAAATTACTTTATTTTTTACAAGAATTTACTTGTTTGGTCAAATTCGATCAGAGAACATTTGTAGAATTAGTAATACTGTCTTCTAATAAGTTCTGAGCAAGAATCGTTTAACTTCGATTTTCAACAAAGTCTTAATTCGAGCGTTGCAAAAATATTTCAAAATTGTTGCCTCTTTTTATATAAAATTTAAAAGAAATGCGGGAACACAAGAAATATTCTCATACGTTTGGTTGCACCGTAGGATCTCGGCTCTCGAGCTTCCTTTCCAGAATGACGAAGACGAATGCCGAGCCGCGCGCAGGATATCGGGAGCTCAGGCTCCGGCCGACCGGACCAAACCTTCCGCTCGTCTCGTCCATTTTTCTCTATCCCCGACCTTTTTTCCTTCGGCAAGTGGTAGCCGGTTAAGTGCCCGGGAGAACGATGAGCAAGTTCCTCTCTGATAACGACCGGAGGAGCGACCCGGCTCATCCGTCCTACCTCGCCGCGATCCTTTTCCAAGAATAATCTTACCTTCCATTTCTCCGTGTCGCCCTCGTCGTCTCGATAGAGCGCGAATATAGTCCCGCAGGAATTATTGGTCAGCACGACCATAACGTATACGGATGGACTTTCGATTTTTCTCGTTTTTAAGGTCGGCTCAAATCTTGGCGGTGCCAGCGACTATAGTAGAACTCTCTGCGATACTGCACTTCAAATATATGCAAATTAAGCAAATTTTCTCGCACGATGCGAAAAATAAAAAGTATCTCCCACCGAATAAGACGTAAAAGTTTTTTCGGGGACCCCGCAGAAATGTAATTACATTTAGTAATCTAAGATACGGCACACACGTATAAGAACTCGAATGAAGAGTGAAGAAATATGAAGACGAGAACTTCTGCCAGAACTTCCTTTCCCGAAGACATTGTCAATCGCAATCGGCTACCAGCAGGTCGGTCGCTTTTCGCGGACCGGCAAATAAAAGCGGAAGAAGAATGGATTCGCAAGAAAGGGCTAGACGGCGCGCGAGCGAGGGAAGAATAGTCGAATCCTTTAAGCCGGAATATAAAGATGAGGACGAAGATGCGGGGCGAGTGAGGACGCAACCGTGGATGATTCGAACGGAAAGATTAAGACAGGACCATGGTTGCAGCATTCTCGCCCGGAGAGAGGCTGTTAGTCTCGCGGAAACAAACGAAGGATCATCAAACTCGACGAGCGGTGGGCAGGGGAACGGGGGATAGGGGAAGGAAGCGAAAAAGTAGGCGGGAAAGGATAAGATAAGAAGGCTCCGGGGGAGACGAATAATCAATACGGTCGCCAAGTCGTTAATTCCAATCGCCAACCATCACGCCTCCGTGCAGCATTAAGCACAGGGCGAGAATTCCACCCCCGACTGCCTGAAGGGCATTCTTTTTTTGTTGGATCTCCCATCGGCGAGCGGAGCCTCGATTTTTTTTTTCTCTTCGGCCTCGCAGCGCGCAGACCGGGCGAAGAAAACGAAAGGGAAAGAAAAAAACCGGAGAGACGATCGAAAGCGGGCGTCCCTTCCACGATAATTATTTTCCGACGAGGCTCGGCGTCGCCTTAACAATGATCCGATGAACGTCGGGAAATATCGGGATCAAGAATGCACCACGTGAACGGGGGAATCAAAATGCAATCTATTTATTGTTAGAAACTCGATACCTTAGTGATGTTACAATAGTTAAATTCTCGAAAATATAAGAAACTGCGAGTCTTACGAGCTAATATATACTTAGAAATGTTATTCCTGGAATATTTATTCTCAATCCGCGGATGTTTTTAATTAAATACGCGGCGGACAGGATATCCGGCTTAAACTGCATAAATTCTGCAACCTGGACCAATTACTTAATTTTTTTCAGCGGCACGCAAGCGCTCGCGCTTTCTTATTGCACAACTTAGCCCGAAAACACCCGGAGTGCGCGGCGCGCGAAGCCGCGCGCGAGTCAGGCGGAATAAGAACGGAACGAAACAAAATGAAAAGGAAAGAAGGGGAGGAAAAAAAAGAAAAAGCATAAAAGTACGTCGCCGGCGGTGGTCGTGCTCGCGAATATCCGGCGTGAGACTCGAATAGCTGCGCTCTTCCCGCACGAGCGTCTCTCCCCTTCCCGCCTTCACCCGCCCCATATCCTCGAGAACGCGCGCACGTCCGTGCGCACGTGACTATGTACGTGCTCGCATGTATCCGCTATGTATACATACGTGCTTGGCGCGAGAGGCGAGAGGACTCGATCCCTCCGGGGAGTTATACGAGAAAGAAGAACGGGCGACATGGGGAGAGAGAGAAAGAGAAATAGAGAAGCGGCGGCAGTACGAAGTGGAAGAAGAAGGTAGAGCGAACGACGCGACACAGCTCCGAGGGTTGAGCAAGAGGAGGGTATGAGGAGGCTCCGGAGGAAGAGGAAGAGGGACACTGGGACGCTCGTAACGAGTCTCTCCTGGTCCCTCGTCGCAATGGGGCTCTCGGACGACCGGATCGCCGTGGGACGAAGGCTCGCCGTGTGCCAGCGAGGGAAAGGGGTGTGAGGATCGGTCAGTGGGTAGGAGAGAGGCAGCGGCAGGATGAGGGAGCGAGAGGAGACTGGCGGATACGATCGGCGAACCGCGCGGCGCGTGATAAATAACCGAGCGGCGGCTCCCGCTCTGTTCCCGTCTCTCGCTCTCGCTCACCTCCTTCCTCTTTCTTCGCTTCGTGTCTATCGCTGTCTCCCTCCTTCTCCTCCTCCTTTTCCTTCTGCTTTCGATGGTTCCGCGGGTGCGAGCATCGCTTGAGACCGCTTACAGGTCGCGCCAAAAGACGCTTGGCTGCTCTTTGACGCTTGACCGACGCCGACTTCCGCGAGCGAGGAGAATGGTCGACGAACACCACAATGCGTCTGGAAATGAAGGGGGAAGGGTCTTTATTTTCGAGAGAAGTAGGTTTCTTTTTAATCTGCTCCACCGGGAGCGTTTTTTTTCGGACTGTCTGGCGATGATAGCCATTAGTCAGGTAATTTGATGAATTTGGTACTCTCCGTCGTTTCCGTTCGTTATTTTTATAGCGACGCGATAGAATAAATGTTTTCGATTTTGAATCGCTAAAATTGGTCGTCTATTCGCATGGAGTCATTGAACGTTGCGTAAAAAAAAACGCACAATATTTATTTTTTTGCATGGAAGTTAAAAATTTTGTAGCAGAGCGCTAAAAGCGATTCACGTTACTATTTATGTAAAAAAAACATTAAAATATATAAGACGCATCGAGGGGTAAACCGCTAACCAAAATTGCGTACACCAATGCCTATAGTAATGCCCAATTTTGGCCATTAAAAGTACACAAAAGTACACAAAACAGTAACAGTACACTCTAAAAGTACACAATTTTTAGGCATTACTAGTAAATTTTTTTATGTAATGCCCACTAATGTGCCCTAGTAATGCCCACTAATGCCCCAAATCTGTACACTGCAATGCCCTCAGCGGTTTATCCCTCGAGACGCATTGCAGTTTGAGATAAGATACGCAAAGACCTCCGCAATGTCCTTACCCCAAGTAGAACACAAACGTCACGATGATGTCAAAATGATGCTAAAATGACGCCTTTGACATCATTTTGAGGTCATTTAGACGTCATCATGACTTCAAAAATAATGTCAAAGGCGTCATTTTAGCATCATTTTGACGTCATCATAACTTTCTGTTCTACTTGGGACGAGTAGAGAAGAAGTGTGGAAGAGAGCAACTGTACCTTTGTCCTCATCTAAATGTCTATACCAACCGTTCACAAAGTATCCCCCAAAACGCCTACCCCCCTAGAAACTATCGCGATAAATAATAAATCCCGGACAAAGCCCACGCGTCGCCGGTAACGAAAGCCTCGTGCCGTTTCATTACCATCGAATTACGCACGGCGGATATTAATTGACGTTGGATCTTCCATATCTCGTCGGTATCCCGGCGGCTCGATCCCGCTTCGATTTCCGATCGGTGGAACATACGGACGGAAAAGGCCGGGCTCTCTCGGCTTGCTCGGCGGTCTCGTCGTCTTTTTGCTAACGGCTGTACCACGGTGCCGTCGCGGCGCGGAATATCCCGGCTGCGCGCGCGGTGCGGTGCGGTGCGGTGCGGCGCGGCGCGGCGCGGCGCGGCGTGGCGCGGTACGACGCGGTTCGGCGTGGCTCGGCGTGGCTCGGCGTGGCTCACGGCGCCGCGCGGTGCTACGGCACCGTTTATCGCGCGGGCTTGAACTCTTGGAGCGGCGTTCGGCTGGCGCGACGCGGCACGTATCTACCATCGAGCACGGCAGGAACGAGGCTATTACGCGAGCGCGCATACATATCTACCCCGTAGCGAGGAAACGAGGCGATTCCGTGCCGTGCGAGA
Organism: Aphaenogaster floridana; assembly: GCA_003063835.1. Classification (NCBI taxonomy): domain Eukaryota; kingdom Metazoa; phylum Arthropoda; class Insecta; order Hymenoptera; family Formicidae; genus Aphaenogaster; species Aphaenogaster floridana. The sequence goes on along the minus strand of NJRP01000140.1, from coordinate 403,907 downwards.
GCGAGAGAGAAAGAGGGGGTGGGAAGGAGAGAGGCAGGGTGGCAAAGAGAGATGGCGAGAGGTGGCGATGGAAGGAGGAAACGAGACGGCGTAAAGCGCGAGGGAGCGCGAGACAGGCGGCAGGCAGGGAGAAAAAGCGAGGCAACACGGGGTGTTGACTCCACCTCCGGACGATTTCGAGCGGTTCGTGCTTCCAGGATCAGCGGAAAGCCTCGCTAACGCGGCGGGATAAAGGCGAGAGCTCCTGGCGAGAGCGGCCGCCCGCTGAAACGAACGAAAAACAGGCGGTATCCATCATTCCCAGCCAGCCAGCCAGCCAGCCAGGCAGCCAGCCTGCCTGGGCGACGGCCACTTCGACGACGACGACGGCGACGACGACGGCGACGATGTCGAGAAAGAAGAGGAGAGAGGAGGGTAACCTAGGAAAAAGCGATGGCGGTGCCGAGATGAGCGCGAAGGCGTGGCGGAAATCACGTCGACGGCTTCATACGACAGGCCGGCGTCTTCGAGAGAAAGAGAGACGTTAACCCGCCGTTAAAGGCCACCGTCCCGTTTTTAGGTGCAACCGGAATCCAACTTAAAGTACGGTTGCAGAGTAAAGGCTTTCTATAGGAATATAAGTTCGATCTTTCTTGTAGGAATAATGTCGATTTGTTAAGCCGCAAGTATGCGCATACAACTAGCATAGTGACAAGAAAATAGGATCAGAAACGTCAAGAACAATGATCTTTAATCATTAAAAGTCAAATGAATCTTGACTTTTATACAATTATTTTTTCGAATGAAGAAAGCAACGTGACAAAGGAATATTAAATCTTCCGGACGAGTTATTTTAGCATCAGGCAATGCTGACCGTTAACTGTATTCTCTTCTACCCCCACCAGTCGCTGGGGGGGAATCGCTAACCGCAGTTAGTGAACTCCGTAACCGACTCTGAAATTATCCCCGTAATTACGCGAAACTTAGCGATGGTCGTCGTCATCGCCGTGCGTGAGCTGGAGAGAGGCGAGCGCTTTCGCCGGCATAATCAAAGGTAACCCCGTCGGGAAACTTCATGGGCTCCATGACGATCTCCGACGTGAGGGCAGGCGCTGCCAGAGCAGTCTCGAGATTAAATCGAAACTTCTCCGGACTTCGTGAAACGCTGTACCGTTCGTTCATCCATCTATCCATCCATCCATCCGTCCGTCCGCCCGTCCGATCCGATCCGATCCAAACGGAACAGAGCTGAACTAACGTGTTCTGCCGTCCGCCCACGTGACGCCACTGGATCCCGGTCGTCGCGCACGTGGGTAACGCCGTTTAGAGTGGCGTGGCACGAGTAATCGAGTTTCGGGGGCTCGCGCGCCGCGATCCGTTTGCCAGCCGGACCGAGCCACCCGGCCTGCCCCGACCCCCCTCCCGCCACCCCTCCGGGGGCTGCCGCTCGCACGCTTGTCCCGCAGCATCCCCCGCAGTTCGCCCCCGACGTGACCTCGGTCGGGCGATCAGTCGGCTGATTGGCGGCGCGGCGAAATGAACGAAACGAATACGTGGCACCCCCTTCGCACCCTCCCCGACCCAACTCTGCCGACCCGTGCACAACCCTCGCACGCTCGGCGTACACGAACGCGCTAAACCGATCGCACCATATAGAATGCGCGAGCGGACCTATATTTGCGGTTGTATATCGCCGCCACTTTACAGGGTGTTTTGGACGATACGTGCGCGGGAGTGATGTGTGCGTAAAGAGCGTTTCAGATACATCGTGCACTTCCTCTAAATTGCAGGTACATCGGAGGACGGACCGAGATGAATAATGTTTGTGTTTCAACGTTGAAGCACAAACATTATTCATCTTTTAAGTCATGCACGTTGGGAATCCTAACATTGGCTTGGACAAAATTTCAATGTAATTTCAAGAAATGAATTAAAGAAAGGCGCTATTAAGAGAGATGACACGCAGGTAAAGTCTTCTTTTTAAGAATAATTGGCCCTACATTTTTTGTCATCAAAATTTGTGATATTTAGAAGGTACTGCAGCGGAAGCGATTGCAATATGTATGATTTAGAGATAAGTTTCTCCACTCGAATAGCTAATTAGAAGAATGTCCACGTGACAAATATCGGTGAAAATGGTCTATACGTATAGCTCCTGGTATCGAGTTAACTAGCAATAACGGGTGCGCTACGTTAGTGGTTACGTACGGTTCTATACCGCCACGGTTGTGCCGAGGGCAAATATGAAAAATTAAAGGCGTTTTACGACGCGGTACGCGGACAAATTATGATTGCTCATAAAGTGCGCTGATGAAAGGATCGGCGTGGTAGGCGTGCCCGCGGGGACTAGTCCTATATCCTCAATTCTCGTGCTGGTCCCTCTTTCGAATCCTTCGGAAATGAGTCCAAGTTATTTACAAATGATTCACCTAAAGAAAATATAAAAAGTAATAAACGCCTTAAAATATCCGTATCACTTTTAGCATCGCGAAGAAAATACCGACTCCAAAGTATCGAAGTAAATGGATATGAAAAATATCGGTACATCCTAATGCCGATGCATCAATCGTCTTCTACATAGGATTTCTTCGTTACCCGTTTGAGTTTTAATTTCTCGCACCTTGCAATATCGTTTTAGAGAACTGGCAATTTTTGGAACGTCCTGTACAGGTGTCGGTACTCAGTTATATCGCGCACGCGGCGGAACGTTTGAACGTGGCGAACGAGGGCGGCGGGGCTTCAGGGCCGTAGCCACGGGGAACGAGGCTAATTCAATGGATGCCTCCGACGCGGCTCGTGCCTCTCTATCTACGTATCCCGCACCCTCTCCTTCCTCGCCGCGACTCGACTCGCTGCGCGCAACTCACCCCCGCTCGTTCGCCGTAATTAATGAACGGCTCGACGCTGCACGGCGCAAACAACCCCGCTGCCGTCACCCCCCGTCCCCCCATCCCTTTTTCGTTTGCCTGACTTCCAGCGCGGACGCCGCGTAAGACGCGACAAAAGCGATACGGATACGCTTCCTTCGTGGGGAGAAAAAGATAAGGGAAATAACCGAACTGAAACCACATTCCCAGATAGCGCTGAAAATAACGGTACCTTAGACAATCTGTTGAGTGAGGTAATAAATAGGGTATTATTTTCATCTTTTACCTCAGCAAATTGTTGTCCCAGTTTTTCACGTTTTTCGTGTATTTCACGAGTATTTCTGAGACCAGTATTTGCAGCAACCAGTAGCAAAGCCGCATCTGATAACGAGGTGCGTGACATTCTCGAAGCGCTGTTGTACAGCCGCGCACATTTCATTCGCGTACGATACGTGCATAGGACGGCGGGGCAACGTGTGTTACGTACATGTTCGTGCGAATACGTTTACCTCTGGAAAGAATAAGAGGAGAGGGGAATAAGGGAAGCACAGTGGTAGAGAACCACATAGTTTATTACCGTTCTCATTATCCGGGATTTTTTATAAATATATATATAGAAAGAGGCAATTGTGCGTTTTGAAGTTTTTTTAACTCGTTTAGACTTGCTTTCGGAATAAGTAATATAGAACAGAAGTCCCTTTAATACCAAAGGAGTGCAAGTTGCCTGAAAGCATGCGCAAAAAAAAAACGGGGAAATTGTGAAACGCGCATTTGGCCGACGACGCGTCGATGTACCGAACAAAATCCACCGAATATAAATAAATACACTGAAAGAAAGGCTTGGTTATAAAAATCCAGGCTTGGTTAATGTTACCAAGCACCTTGGTGAAATAGTTTCAACTAAATAATAAGTATTACATAATTTAGTTGGCTCAACTAAA
>NJRP01000140.1:369447-399570 GCA_003063835.1 Aphaenogaster floridana | reverse complement strand
TGTTACATAATTTAGTTGGCTCAACTAAACAAAATTTGCTCTTTTATAATTCTTACAAATGTTTATAATTATTACAAAATGTTTTGTTATTATTACAATATTATAATCGGTAATAATAATCAAATACTTCAAAAAAGTATTACTAAATGCATCTCACAAGTTTACCAAGAATTTTTTTTTCAGTGTACCAATGCATTTCCGCAAACGGAGTGATGAGAAGTTATACGTGAAAAAAACGTAGCATAATGGTCAGAATTAGCGTCTTTTGCTTTCGGGCGAAATCTCCTACGGGCATTGAGCTGCGCGTTCGGCAAACGGCAAAATATTAGCAAAAGGATAACTTTCCTGCAGAAACGTAATGCGAGCGGAACGGACGGCGGGAGGATTGGGATTGTAGAGCGGTGCATCGCGCGCAGCGCGCGAGAAACTCCGCGCGGCCGGCTGCCGCTATCGAGATGCGACGCGAAAGCCGGCTTCGCCGCGCCGCGCCGCGACTTTTCTATCCGAAAATATTAATACGCGCCAGCGGAGCGTCGCATTGATACCCGCCAATGAGAAACGGCAGCATCGATTTTTGCTCTCTCGTCCTCTCTGCTTCTCCTCTCTCTTCGTATTACGCCGTGTCGCAGTTGCGGGAGGAAGCCAGACGCGAAAGCGAGACACGAAATTCGACGCGAAAAATTCTAATGAAAATAATAATTACACTGTAATATGTAAAAAATGTACTTTATTAATTCGACAAACGAAATTGTTAAGGTCTATTGACGATTCTCTTTTGGATGATTTATGTCCATTTCCACCAATGTAGATTAACTTTAATCTCGGGTGGGGGTTTAACTTACTCTTTATCTTTTTTTAATTCTTAGAACTAGAAAAAGATAAAGAGTAAGTTAAACCGAGATTAAAATTAATCTACATTGGTAGAAATGGACATTAGACTTCACTTGATAAGGACCCAAACCAAGAGTCGAAACATCGTGAAACTTTTGTTTATATTATTGCCAGTTTGTCGAATTAATAAAGTACATTTTTTGTCTATCATTACTGGCAGATTAAATTACTATTTTTTATATAATACGTAAATACAGATCAATATACATAAATAAATAAAAATATATATATAAGCTGGATCTTAGCGGGGCTGAGAAAATGTATATAAATTCACGCGGAAAAAGATTATTAGGCACTAAGATCAGGATTGGTCGGAAAAAACCATGGTAAATTCCGGTTTTCACTGTCCCGGACTTTATCCAATGGAATAAACTGGCGAAAACTATAAAAATTACTAATATGTAATACTAAAATAAAATTTATATAACTTTATGCAAAAAGATATTTTTGCCTTAATTAGTAAATTATACTAATCACTATGGTTCAAAGAAAAACGAAACCAATATAATAATAAAGTTTTGATTAATTCAAATTACTATGTAAAATATTTTTTTAAAACAAAACTTTGAATTCTTTGAAATTTACTATAAATGCTACTAAATTTTATATTAATTTGCAGTTTAATGAGAAAAACATAATAGTAACAGAATTAAAATTTTTTACCAATATAGATCTGTTTCGCGTTTATCAATCAACATCTTGTAACAAAAAACTAATTTATTTTCTACATCGATTTCTGATCTATTACAGATTTTATTTTGGATAAAAATTGTGGAAAACTGTCTCAATTGACGCTGAACTCGCCGGACAGTTATGTAAATGTACCACAAAATTAGGCCTCGAGCTGCCTGTGAATTAGAATATCGATAAAAAGGTTTTCTATTTATTTGGCTTTTTTAATAAAAAAAGATCAGTTTTTTTGTCGGTTTTTTTTTTTCGAAAAATACAGATTTTTACCACTAAACGTTATCCAAAAAGTATGAAATTTTGTCAACTTTAACTAAGATCCAGTCTCGACCGAAATAGGCTTATACAGTAGCGCTCAAAAGTCTTTTGACAAATAGTTTTTTGTGAATTACTTTATTAATACCAATACTATACATATATTAAACTTTGTAATATAATCTTTGCATATAATAATACATATGTTATAACAAAAATATATCTTTGCAAATATTAATAAATATTACATAAACAACGTAATAGCCCTGTTTACAAAGTAACGCATGAAAACTGATTGTCAAAAGACTTTTGAGCGCTACTCTATGTATGTATTTGTATATATATATATATATATATATATGTATTAATAATTACACTGTTGCGTGTGTAGTGGCAGCGTGTGATCGCGAAATGATTATTTTAATTGTTCGATGGCAAGCTTCTTGCGAGACTTCAAAGATAAAAGAAGGGAAGAGGAGGAGTACAATATGCTCGAGTCTGCATCTGAATGGATTTTATTCGATTAAATATACGAATCGATTTATGGGTGCGACAAGTCAAAGCGAGAAAGCGTCCGTCGAGTTCGTTTCATTTCGCCGACGCTGGGCACGTTCCAAGCCTCGTATCTTATTTAATTATGAATCACGGGGATAAATCGTGCCCGCGGATGCTCATTAAAGCGACAGGACCGTCGCGTGTATCAGGCTGGCCGCATTAGCGGCGAAGAATTCCCGAGACACCCGGTACTCGAATCGTATCTGATAACCGCGCGCATTACGTTTCCACTGTGTATCGCGTCGCGCGAGTGCTTCTACGAGTAAGTAGTAGCTAGCTATAGTAGAGAGGTGGAATAAAACGTAAAGCCCGATTCAGACGAGACGCTGTTCCCAATACACTGAAAAAATATTTGTGTGAAATTACATGATTATGCTGGGTTTTTTCCGATAATCGTGCAATATTGCTACCCACATGGAAAATTGCAAGTGATTACAAGTGATTTCACATGAAATTACAAGTGATTTTTGCATAAAAATAGTAATTTCATCTATATTTTACCATTGATATGTATTTTTACTTTTAAAAATCTGGAAAAAAAATTACAGTGATAATTAGGTAATTTTCCGGTTTTGAACAAGTATAATTTCCATATAAAAATACATGGATTTTTTTCAGTGTATTTTGATCTTTTATACTTTGCGAAAATTTTCTCACGTGTCATACGTTATAATGATACATCTACTCAATAATTTATATTATATCCTATCAATAATTTATCCTCTGTTTAACTCTCCTTACTAACCGAAACATCAAGAAGTCCAATTTAAATTAGAAACATGTGGTCTCTGAAACTCCGGCTCGCTTTTTGATCTCTTTGGAATTATTGTACGGTATACGGTAAAATTATTGTATTAATTAATTCGTCACATACGTCAGTAAATAAATATAAATATTTTTTGAAAATTATAAAATAAACTGTAAGCTTGGTGTTAAAGACTGGCCCCTTTGATTAGAAGTTAATGATGTTTTCATAACGTCTCACTCTATATCCGAACATTCTTGCATTTTTTCACTTTCTCCTTTATTCTTTATATTTTAGATTTCATAAAATTGTCTCAACCAAGGTAAAATCAATCAATTACTCAATCGCGATTATACTTTGATATTCAGTCGACAACTAATATTGAAGAAAAACTAATAATAATAGTGACAGCTTTTTTCGTCCATTCGGATAATTAATTATCAAGGAATGTGTTTCTTTAACACTAAAACTACCACCGCCGGTCAAATGACCGTTTTTAAATTTTTGATTAAAAATTCTGCATTCAATGTTATCGCTTTTCCTCAATTGACTTCACGACTTTTCCTTAATATACATATAATCAATTTTTCAATATCTCTCTTCTTCTTTCGTTTCTTCCGATAAACATATTACCTGCATTCAATTGGAAAAAATAAAACTTTTATTTAAAATAAACAATGATAGGCTCGTTTGTTGGAATCCAATGTGGGAAGAGAACGGGCTAATTAAGAGCCAAACGCTGTTTATGGTGCACGTTTAGTCTTATTGTGAATAATTCTTTATTGTACGTTTCGGTCCTTGGATTGGACCATCTTCAGCGTCGACAATTAATTTGAGTTTTTCGGGGAAGGGGGGAATCTTATAGATGCTTGTTAGCATCAGTATATCATTAAATTGATTTTCAATTTAATGTTGTGATATTCGAGAGCTGCGTTTCAAGACCAATAGTAACGGCGCGCAGTTTATAAAAAAGTCACACATTAATATTATTGGAGCACTAAGACCGCTATGACCGTCATTGGCCTATCTCTCGATTTAAATTGTTTATACATATATGCGGTCTTATCCTAATCATTAATTTGAGTAACATTATTTATTTAAAAATCGGTCATTTGACCGATACTTATATATTACAGTGTTGCGCTTAGATAACTTGAAATAATCTAGATACAGATTAGATAAAACATACGTGCATGTATCTCAGATAAGATAAAGATAATTCCGGTTTGAGTAGATCTAGATAAAAGATAAATTAGTTAAGTGTTTTATCTAGATACTTTTAAGATGATATTTAAAACAATTTAGGACATATAAAAATAATATATTCGAGACAACTACGGAAAATATAGGCATATATTTAATATTAATACATTATATAATAAAAGAATGTATAAGAGAGTATATACATATATTTATTTTTTTGGTAAATCAATTATTAAACAAAAACTTTACTATAGTGTAAACCTCTATAAACCATATATTTATAACACACCAGTTTTTTAAAAAAGACTAAAAATAAAAAAATAAAATGTATATAATATGTATTTAATATAATATATACTTTAACAAAATGTTAATATGTGTATTTAATATAATATATACTTTAAAAAACTTAAATTTAAAACTCAAACTTAAAACATTTTTCTCAATATACGCGGTATTAAGAAAAATTGCATTCAGTGCGCACTGATTACATTATCTAAGATAATTTTAGATAAAATATACTACTTTTCTTATCTGAGATACAGATAAAGATACCACATACTTTAATTATATAGATAATAGATAAAATAAACAATAATAGCATCTAGATGAAAATCTAGATAATTTTATCCAGATAACGGAAAACACTGTAATATATATATATATATATATTAGATAATTTTATCCAGATAACGGAAAACACTGTAATATATATATATATATATATTACAGTGTTTCGTTATCTGGATAAAATTATCTAGATTTTCATCTAGATGCTATCATTGTTTATATATATATATATATATAAATAAATTGTCAGTAGCTTTAGTGTTAAAGACAGTTCCATGCAGTCTGAATCGGGCTTTAGAGCTGCCGGGAACGACGGCGGTCACGCTCGTGCGGCCGCACGCTCACGTCTCGCGCGCTGCACGCTTGCGTAAGAGCCTCGCGAGGAAGGCGAAGGCAGCCGGTGAGCGTTTACGCGCGGCAATAACGCGGGGATATGTATAGCATTCGACGCAACGAGGCCCGATATTTTCCAAGAAACCCGAAGGCGGGCGGGCTGCCTCGCCTCCTGCATCGTAGGCAGCTCGTTCGAGGGATTACGCGCGAAAATCGATCTCGCACGCGCCCGTGGAATGGCGTTGGAAAGCCGCTCGATTGCGAGCGAAAAAAAAAGAGGAAGCTCCGCGTCTCGAAACGCTTTTATAAATTTGTCTCGATCGCCGACTTTGGTTCGATCATCTGGAATTAATGGGTCGAGGAATAAATGTGATCTGATAAAATTGGACTTGATCTTGTCTCTTTATCGCGAATTAAAAAATGATTAATTAAAAATTATAAAATAAATGTAACAATTAGGGCTCTGTGTAGATAAATTAATAAATAAGGTAAAATCGCCAATAAGAGCCAACGCTGTTGTTAGTGCGTAATTAATGTCTATTTAACATCAATTAATATACAAATAAATAAAAAATCGCAAACGTTTCGACCCTACTTCGGATCCTCCTCAATGCGTAATGTCGCGAATAATGCTGTGAATTCCCTAATATCAAATTGAGTCCTCCATCATGTAAGTCGCGTAATAATAAAAAGTTGCAGACGTGAATGTGGTTGTCAAATTGTTAAAAATTATATGTATTTACAATACACATTTTACAATACGTATTTATACAATAATTATTATTGTGTAATTATTATTGTATAAATATTTTAAGTATTATTGAATAAAACTTAAAATATTTCTAGAAAACTACTATTGCTTGCATAATTTAATTCGCTATTACCGTTACGGCCTATACGCAAATCTGATTAGCACTTTCGTGTATCGTCTCCCGAAAGGTATTATTACGATGCGCCGCATGTTACGCGACAAATGAATTATTTCCATGTGACGAGAGGCGGCGTAATACCGCGTTCGCGATACAAGTGTGCCGGATATACGTTCGCGTAAACGCGAAAGACGGAAGAGACTGGCTACGCGTGATAACACGTACACACGTCGAATGCCCGTGGCGCACATTCCGGACGCGAGATCGACGTGGCCGGGACGCCACGGTACCGGAGATATCGAGACTTGATATTCTGGAGAGTGAGAGAGAGAGAGAGAGGGGGGGGGAGAGGGGGAGGAGAGAGAGAGAGACGAGAGGCGAAGAGCCGCGTACGTGCCGTGTCGGTACGTCATGCACACGAAAGCCCTCCACGGGAGACCTTAGCGTCACCTTCGGCGGGTATAAAACGTACGTGCCTCTTGGCAAAGATCGCCGCGAAGTCATCTCTTTTCGTTTTGCGGCGCCTTTTCTTTCCACGTACCCGTAAAACCGTCGAGCATTATGAAACGACCTGTCGAAAAAAATAAGTATGAGCGGCGTTTCATTAATTTCTATTTGAAAATTCGCGTGACGGGGTTAAGGAAACTTTCGCACTGAGAGGCGCTCAGGCAAGAAGGAGGAGCATTTACGTTCGACCCGCATATTTTCAGAAATTGTTCGTTATATCCCAAGGAGAACAGAAAAGTCAAAATAATGTCAATTTGACATCATATTTACCAAATTTATGTCAATTTTTGGTCATGATTGTGAAATCTCGATCTAAAAATCAAAAAGACATAGTAAAAAAGGAGTCAGTACAAGTCATTTTTAAGTCATCTGAGATCGAGATTTCAATCATGGCCAAAAAATGACATAATTTGGTCAATATGACGTCAAGTTGACATTATTTAGACTTTTCTGTTCTCCTTGGGATGTTATTTAAATGCGAATTGCAATTATTACATTATTCCCGTGATGATATGACCGTGCGACTGGTATCTCTATATACTTATGTATATATTTAGTATTTAACGTGAAATTGTCACGTGGCAAGCGTACCCGCGATCGCGCGGTTCATATAGTATTCATTGTACTCGTTATGGTCGTTCCATAAATCTTTGCACTTTCGGCATGCTGCTTAATGGCGAGATGCACAAAGCTTGGCGAAACTAACGTATTCCATTATCTCTAGATTGCATAACATTGGCGTTATGCGCACCGCGCTTTCCGCGAAGATAATTATTTTGTCATTTTTGGTGACGTTACTCCGCTTCTTGATCTCGTCTCGAGTTAAAACCAGTCGCGTTGTAATAACAATAGCTGAATAACAGTAGCCTTACGACGTGTGAACGTCGCTAGAACTTTTAGAAAATCATGTTCCCACATCGTCTTTTTTATATTGATATGTAGCTGCGTGAATATAATTTACTCTAATCTTAACTAAAGGCATATCGTAATTCCAAGTGAGAAATTATCAGTTCGGACGGAGACGTGTCTTATGGAGTCAACTGCCAAATTGTTAGGGTTAATAGTGCTCCATAGATTATGTCAGGCGCTATCACACACCGAATACTCGCTCGGACCGAGAATGACGAGGTCTGCCAATGTCAGGGAGTCGAGCTCTCGAACTGCCGAGCTGTCGGTGAAGATGGAGGGTGAAAGGGAAGAGAGAGAGAGAGAGAGAGAGAGAGAGAGGCGGGGGGGAGAGAAAGGGAGACAGAGACAGAAAGAGAACGCTCCTCGTGACTTTTTCTTTATCGCGGCAGCGCCGCTCGTCGCTCGAGGTTTACGAGCGAGGTAGGGCGGCTCTCTCGCTCGTGGGTATCGCCGCCGGGTTTCGGGGGCAGGGGACCGGTGCGGGCGGCGGTTATTAATAACGCCGCGATAAACCCGGGGTTAAGCCCCGCGGGGATGACGGCCTTTGGCAAAAAGCGGAGAGAGCTCGCCGCCCCCGCACCTTTATCCTCCCGCCTCTTTCATCCCCGCTACCCCTTTCGTTCCTCTTTCCCTCTGTTCTCTCCCTCTCTCTCTCTCTCTCCATCTATCTCTATCTCCATCTTTCTCTTTCGATGAGAGAACGCGAGGGCTGGCTTTGAGCCGAGGGTGCAGTTGAGAAAGGAAGACGAAGGGGTGGAGGATGAAGAGGGTGGATGGAGTGGAGGAGTCTCGTCCGGACGTTTATCGAGGAGCGTATATCTCTCGGGAAAGGAAGCGAGGAAGCGGAGATCCTCTCTCTCTCTCTCTCTTTCTCTCTTACCTCTTTCCCCTTCTCTCTCTCTCTCTCTCTCTCTCTCTCTCTCTCTCTCTCTCTGTCTCTCTATTTCTAACCATTTTTTCCAGCCGTCACCGCCCTGTGATCTTCCTTCTCCTTCTCTTGTCCACCCCCGCTCTTATTTTTGCGCGAAGCAATGCTGAGATATGATTTGTTCAGACGTGAGGTACTGATCGGACTCGCAGATTTCAAAAAGAATTGCCAGGATATCGAGAACTGGTGACTGGCTAGTAATATAACCGCTTAATTCGCGGATAGTTTAAGCGTGTCTTCCGCGAAGTATCTTGGTATCCGGTAAAAAAATAGATTTGCCCTACATTTATCTCGATTTTCATCTGTCAGTCGGTATCCGAGGTACTATTTACATTTTCCTTCTAATGTGAGCAATATTCTCAGCGAATTTCCTAACAAAATACCGAGCTGGGAATTTCTTGTCTATTTTTTCTTGGAAGAAACATAATGGACATTTCGTTTTTTTACTATCTATATCTGATACACTTCACAATGAATTAAGGAAATAAAAAAAATTTGCTTGATGATATTTTTTATTAAATTGTTAATTTAATTCGACCTAACTGGCCAGATGTATTATACAAAAAAGGCACTACGTTTCGACCATGGGATTTGGTCCTTTTCAAGTGCGTTGATGCAGTGGATTATGTCTCGATGTATTATAATATGTCTCGATGTGAATAGACGTTAGTTGGCCTCTCTAAAGGCCGGTCTACACGCAACGTTTTGTACACCGTTTTGCCTGCGCAGTTCAAGACGTTGCAGAGAAGATGTTGCGTCTGGACAGGAAAACTGTGCAATTATGTGACGGTTTTCCTGTCCAGACGCAACGTCTTCTCTGCAACGTCTTCTCTGCAACGTCTTGAACTGCGCAGGCAAAACGGTGTACAAAACGTTGCGTGTAGACCGGCCTTAACTCATACGACTTCTTATTATATTTTTGACACAGAAGTATCTGTAAGTTGCAACATTTTTATCTTTGTATATTGCGTAATTGTGGCATTTATTGCTCATAATCTGTTATCTTGTTTTTTAGATGACTTTTTTGGGTAAATGTCATAGACTTATGTACTTATTTAATCCACTGTATCAACGCACTTGAAAAGGACCAAATCCCATGGTCGAAACGTAGCGCCCTTTTTGTACAATACATCTGGCCAGTCAGGTCGAATTAAATTAACAATTTTGTTGTCTTTTATCTATTTACTGGCGAAGAAAAGATTTTATTCATATTTTTTATTGTTCAAATTATATGGCATATAAAGCATCGATTAATATTATTTAAATCATACAATAGGAATACTGAAAATACACTTTATTATCACACGCAGCGAAACAAAAAACATTATTTGATAATCCTGGCTGAGGTAATATTTTTCGCAACAAATTCTTTAATAGTTTTCGTGATGGGAGGGTGTTGGGGGAGGGGGGAGAATCTTATAGATGCTTTAGCATCATTAGTATTAAAATGTATTACTCGTAGAGGACCACAATCCGTATGGTTGATACGTAGTAACAAATAGAATAACATCACTGGCCAGTTGGGTCGTCTTACAATTTATTACAAAGTTAATTATTTAATAAAGTCATTAAAGATAATCACACAATATTACTACACTTTCTGATTGTGATTTTGTGCATAATTATTCCGTCTGGACGTTTTCTTCTCCTTCTCCAAGATCGGGTGGCGAAAACATCGATACCGATATTCACATCGAATGGGCATCGAACGGTTGACTGGCGGGAACGATCATAAACGAGATGCCGCGCTATGCTACTTGCCGGGTATTATTCATAATATGACGCAGCTGCGTTTTCGCCGCGCGCCACCGGGTCGGTTATACCCCGTTAAGTTTCCCGGGGGTTGCGCGGAATAACGAAGAATGCCGCGCGCGCGTGTGGATGTCTCGAGAAGCGGAGATTACTCAAGGGAAAAGCAAACAGACGTGTCTTCCGCGTCCTTTCCGCCTCGAGTATAAAACAAAGACCCGCACCTCCCGTCCGAGTCTCGCGGACCTTAAACTTTGTTTAACTTGCCGGAGTGTAAACATACCGCGTTGATTAATTGTGCCGTGCGATCGCAAGTTTATCAAAAAGTGATTAGAGCAAACCTAGGAGGAACAAGCCCGAATCTATGACGCTTGGATAAATTTTTGAAACGTACAGAGTTAAATGGTACATCTCTGGAACTTCGATGTCCATCGTGCACGAGAAATATCTGTGGCGGCGCTATCGAGCGAAACCATGCGACTTCAAAAATATAATCAGGCGATTCGATAATCGATGAGGATTTAGGGAAGACGCTCCGGATGTATGAGGAATAGTTTGCGCAGTTGCAAAGGCCGCGATTATGTCGTCGCTTTTTTTAACGAGCGGTTGGAGGTAAAATCGCGGGAAACCAGCCGCCCCGACGACCACGAAGCCGTCCTCCGGCATCGCGTTTAATTGAATAAAATGACGAGCCCCGCGATTATTAATGCGGCTGTCCGCTTGCTTCTCGCACCAACAACCGCGGAAAGTAATCTCGACCTTTTTTTCATTTCCCGCCAAGTGATTCGCCTCATCTTTGTACACGCTCATCCTACGCGTGTAGACGCTAACTCGCAATTTGTACCTTTCGAATGAGGGAGAGTCCGCAAAAAATGTCTGTGCCTGTCCAGCAGTTTGGAGAGTGGTAGCAAATTTGCTCGATGAGGCTTAACTTATCAGAAAATTTATTAAACAGAAATTTATTACAGAAATTACCTCATGCATCTAATTAAATAAAAAAATATATATTATAGCAATTATTTGAATTTCTTTACATCTCGCGAAAAACATAATGTAAATTCATTAAGTATTTATTATCCTGGAAACGAAATTAAGAGTTAATTATTTTTTACTTTCAGATACGTTCACTTTAGTTGTGTTCCCGAAGTCGCACTCGTCCAATGAAACGCAACCATCACTCTTCACTCACGCCACTACGAAAATTGCGCTGCGCGATGGATGAATTTCAACCACGATGAAAGACAGAGACTGCCGACACGGGCGAACGAGATGGCGGCCAGACAGTCAAGTGGAAGCGCTGGTGAGCTAATTAATTAATTACCGAGACTCGCTGCTGCGGTTGGCCGAAGGGTACAGCTGCGTTTTCTGACCCTTTTGCCCGCCCTACAACAATTCCGGTGAAGTTCTCCTGTTTACACCGCGGACGTCGCCAAAATTTTCTCCAGAGCACCACGCGACAACGGTAGAATTTTTTTCGAGCTGAATTGTTTCGTCAAATTTTAATTTATAAAGCGTTACGTTTCAAACAAAAAAACTCGGTCGCTTAAAAGCCAAATGGAATGCGAGTGCACCCTTTCCCCCGGCACGTCCTCTCGGATCTCGCACTTGTGCATCCCGGACGCGCGATCTCTCCCTTCAATTTACACGCTACAATTATTTCCCCCGGCCGAACCCCCAGCCCTTCGCTTCAGCGACCGCTGCGTGAGGGCTTGGCGTGCCTTCGAAAGTGCGCGTCTCGCGCCAGCACACCGGCTGCGATTACCCCGACTAATGCCCTAATCTCCTAATTTCCAGCCGTTTACCGCGCGACCGTGTGCCACCCCTAATTAGCATAATTCAGGGATGGCGTCGCGATCGAAACGGACGCGCGGTATTCCCGCGGAATTAAATTGGGCCGGCGGAAAAACGACGCTCCCTGCGCCGGGAGTTTCCTCGCCTCGCTAAGAACTTTAATGCTCGTTCTTTGTTTACAAGACGAGGATGAGGTCGACAGGAAACGGATAAAATGCGCGCGCCGTCCGAAGTTTTCCCGTTGCCCTTATCATCGATCCACATCGTTAGGAATTTTAATGTTTACTCTGAAGACAACGAAGGAACATTTTGAAATTCTTAGACGTAAGATGAGAGAAATTTTTTTCATCGCTGTTTTACGTTCAATTATTATACTCGACTACCAAAAAAAGTTGCGTTTATCTAACGCAGAGGCGGCCAAACTTAGAAGCACCAAGATCTACTTTCAGATTCCTCACCTCTTCGCGATCTACTGCTCCCTGTCGTAGCGATCTAGGTTTATATGTGGAATAAGCATGTTTATTTTATTTTGTGTGTTTGTGTTGCGATTGCATAAAAGTAATAATTAAATTAATCATATTTTAATTTTGTATTTTAATTTTAACTGTCACTTGACTAATTTTTTATCTAAATTATTTGGTTTGTTAACTTTTAACTTTTTTATCACATCATTTTGACTTAATTGATGACCAATGTGTATTATTTATTATTTTCCTATCCCTCATTTGGATTCTCGTGGCTTTGGTTCGAATTCATTCCACTCGGCCTTGTAACCGTTGTGAACGACACATATCTGACATCATGGTCTCCACCACGTGAATTCTTGTGAGATGTTTTAATATTGTCCGTTGATAAAGACTCGAAAATGAGTCGAAACGTCCGGTTTTAATTGTGTATCATCCCATACAGCACAGAACATTGCAGCAACATTTCGGCAATATTGCAATGTTACTGCAATGTTACTGTGCTGTATGGGATGACTTTTTATTAAAGAACATTATGTTATCTATTGCGCACTGTCTTCACCCATACAGCACAGAAATTGCAGCAACATTGCAGTAACATTGCAGCAACATTGTAATATTGTCGAAATGTTGCTGATGCAATGTTGTTGCAATTTCTGTGCTGTATAGGCAGCGCTAGACTCTGAATTGCCTTTAATGTTTTGTTATTTGACCTTATCAAGAGTCAATTATATTATTTTATTATTAAATTAATCATGGTTACATTGCAATATTATAATTGTTGTATTGTGAATTTCACGTTGTCACACGATCGACCGTTTGGCCACCTCTAATCTAAAGGAAGATCAATCATGAAAAGGGAATTGGGGGAAACTTAGAAATATACTCAGACGATGAAGTAGAGAAGTCACGCCGAATTTTTATTGCGTCCACTCGTCAATCGAGCACCGCGACACCCGCTGCAAATTTGATCAATGTAGGCAATTTCGTTCCGATTTTATAACGGCGCACTCATTCCGATTTCGAATCGTTCGCGGCGCTCTGATACATTCGCTTGATTGTTTTAAAACATCCGCGGTTAACCGTTACTCCAGCGCATCGATAAATAAAAAAAGGGGGAAGAGAGGAAAAAAAAACAAAAAAACATACGATCAATTACGATTTACGGTTTAATTTGTAGCTCCACGTCGATCTCTCGCCCGCGGCGCACCGTAACTTTCCCGGTGACAGACAGTCTTTTTTTTATAAGCATACCGCATACGTATCGTTTTTCAAGAGACTGCCCGATCTCGGATTAAGAACGTTAGCCCGAGAGCTTTAATCTTTCACGATATTTAGTATTGCAACCTTTTATAGGGAAGGAAGACAAAAGAGTTACGAAAATATATCTTCGAACTTTCGTTTCTTACTTCCGCAAATGCTTACATATTACTTGTTTCATCGTCGGTAAGAATATTTTTCAAGATCGTCAAATCTCTCCAGTTTTATCGATAACCGATTAATTGCAAATATTTGATTTCCTATGCTAACCATGACTAGGATTAATTACATTGATTTTTTAACATGATTATATACTGTCATTAGGAATGAATAAAAAATTAACTTCCCCTCGCCAGGAGTAAAGCCGGAAACGGGGTAGAGGAAAAATAGCGTCTTGCGTCGCGACTGTTCGATCGCAGCCTTTTCTAATTTCCCCCGCCAACGCGAAATTGTTCGATTCGGGAACCACCGAGACGTGTCCGGCCGCGGCCAACAAAGGTCCGCCGCGCCGCTCGTCCGTGGCGCGCGGCCTCGGGATGTGTTCTCTCGCTCGCTCCGCTCCGTTCGTCATGCGACTCTCTCCGCCGGTGATATCGCCGTCCGAAAAGCCGAGCTCGCGCGCGTGTACTACGTGCTCGTGGAAAAGTCTCACACCGACACGACGTTCACGTCGAGGGGGGTAGAGGAGGGTTGCGTCCCTGGTGGCGTCATTACGAGGGGCGTCGCGTTTAGAGCGTCGACGTTGGGCGGCAGGCGATCCGTACGACGTCGACGACGACGACGACGACGACTACGACTACTCGGGCGGGCTTGATGGCGCGGTCGCTGCGCGCAACAGTAGTCGGGGGGATAGAAGCGGGCGGGTAGCCGAAGCAAGGGAGACCGAAAGAGCTCGAGCACGCTCGTCTCTCGCGCGCGCCAAGCCGCGCGGTATCGCGCCACGCCGGCGCCGCGCCGGCGTGGCAAAGGCCCGGACCCGGCGTGGCAGCGGCTTGGCGCGGCGCGGCTTGGCGCGGCCGCGCGCCACTCGACGCGGGAGGGCGAACCGGAGTACGGAGGTGGTAGGTAATCACCCGGCGGCTCGCGTTATAGCGTCGTTACGCCGCAGCGCCGCTATCGTCGTCTCCTGCCACCCCCTTGCCGCCGCCACTCTTCCCACTGTGTCCTCTGCCGGTTTCTCGTACCGTTTTCTCCCTTTCTCCCTCCCCCCCGCCCCTTTCCTCCGCCCCATCTCACTCTCTTCTTTCCTCTTAGTCGCACTCACGGTCTCCGTTCATCTCTCGGGCTCGTTCGCTTCGGTCCTCTCGCCACCGCCGCACCGCGCCTCTCTCGCACTCCCGTCTCGTTCTCTCACTACCGCGCTCCGACCTAGCCTCTTCCGCGGCGACGACGGCAGCGGTAGCAGCTCGAGTCTCGAACCGCGGGCGACGTGGCTGCCTTTCATATACCGGTATACGGAATACGGTTATCCCCCTATTCCTCCGCCCCTCGGCCGCGTCTCCGCGCCATCCAGCGTCCCATCGCCTCCGACATCCAACGCTCCCGGCACCCTCGCCCTTTCCACCCCCGGTTGCCGTTCGTACTCCCGCGCCATGCCGTCGTCTTCGCCACCGTCGAGGCCGAGTTTAATTATTTCATATCGCCGTACACGGATCAACGCCGCCGCCGCCGCCGCCGCCGTCGCCGTCGCCGCTACCGTCGCTGCCAACCGCGCGCGGAATCCGACGTAAGCCGCCGACGACTTCTCGCCCCCTTCCTTCACCCCTCGCGGCGCCGTCCCTTCCTTCGCACGCCTCCGCGGCACCGCCGGCGTGACAGGGTGCCTCTCCTCCCGTTTCACCCTCTTCTATCTCGGTTCACGCCACTCTTTCCCTTCCGGTGGATCGCGTCCGTCTCCGCTCGACCTTTCTCACAACTCCCCTTCTATCCACGTAACTTTTCCCTCCCTCCCTTCCATCCCCTTTCTACTCTTGCCTCCGCGCGGTTCTCGCTGCTCGGTCCGTCACTTCGCAGTTGCTTTACGAGCCAGTAACTTCCCCGAACGGGGCGACTTCATTACTTCTCATTTCCTCTCGGCGGGCGCTTTTCCGCGGCCGCACGTCCATCCGTTCCTCCACCGTTCGTTACGTACTGGCTTTTTCCACTGCGCCGCGAAAACGCAGGCTGTTTCGTAGATGCGATCTCGTTTGCCGCTCGTGTGGGCGAATGTCGAACGCTGACCTGTTTTCGTACCAGTATTAGAGAGGGTTAAAAACGTTTATCCGCGCGAAAACCAGGGAATCAGAGAAATGACAGCGCAACATTTATCTTAAAAAGGTCAGCCGACACGCGAATCATTTCATATATATTATTAAAAACCAAAATATAAAATACTATGCATCCCATCTTCTGTTTGAAAATAAGTTTTGTAGCGTTTGCGATATCGAGCATTAAGGATGGAACGATTGTAACTCGTTAAAAATGTACTTTTTAACTTATATTGCGCAAAAAAGTGTAAAACTGAATCAATTGATGTTAGAAAAACATATGGTTGCTTTTCAAAAAAATTATACAATTTGCAATATGCAATTACATATTTGTTTGAAAAGCAACCATGTGTTTTCCTCACATCAATTGATTCATCCCACTATTCTACGCATAAAAGTATTAAGGTACAGTTATCAAAAAATGAATAGTTTACAAGGTATTTTATATCTCACGTCAAAATATATCAAAATAAAATATAAAATATCTCGTAAACTATTAATTTTTTAATAGCTTTACCTTAATACTTTTATATGCCAAATAACTGGAGGAATTAAATTATATAAAGAAAATCATATGATTCCATTTAAAAAAACAAAGGTCACCTTGAAATCTTAGGAACACCTCCACCTAGAAAAAACATCTATCCATCATAAGATGTCCCCCTTGAAACGGAGTAAGTTTTACTTGAAACATTTTTCAATAAAACCATTGGTTCGCGAGATATAGCACTGGGTTTTTTAAAATAGGACACCCTGTGTAAGTGCCTGATGTCTGTATGTCTGGCCGCGAAATACTTTTTCGTTAATGGTTCGATTTTCTTGAAACCGATCTCAAAATTCTTCAAATTTTTCGGGGATTGTGACGATGGGTTTAATTTTTTTAAAGAGAGAGCTTGGTTTTCGCGAAAAATTCTTTTTCACGAAGACTGAAAATTTTTTTTCAGATCATTATGCTAATTTGTTTAGAATTTTCTAAAACGTCGAAAAAATACATTTTTTTTTCAAATGTACATGTGTGTATGTATGCCACCCGCTGAGAATGGTTCAAAAGTTGGACGGAAACGTTTGATTTAAAACAATTAAACAGATCAATTATTTTGTTGCGCTTAAATTCCCGTCCCTGTAATGTTAGAGCTGATTCTCTATTAATTCTCTATGTGATTATCATTATATGTAGCATTCTCTAGAGCAACCAAAAGGGAAAGCGTCAAAGTTAGGGTCGAAGAGAGTAGCAATCAAGGACATCTCATTGAGAAAAATCCCAAAACTTATACGACAAATGTTGTATACAGAAAAATTTTGTAAACTGATTTATAATGCAAATTGACATACACATAGGCATAGAATTATGCGATGTACTTCCGCGCGAAGCGCGGGCTAAAGGGCCACCTACAATGAGTCGCAGTCGTAAGAGTCGTAAGAAATTGACCAATCACTGTTCATTATTCTCCTTGCGATCGAAGAATAATGAACTGTGATTGGTCAATTTCTTACGATTGGTCAACTCTTACAACTGCGACTTATTGTAGATGGCCCATATAATGCTAGTAAATTACAAATGAGAAGTCGAATTTTGCTCGAAACTCTCCTTTGGTCTTGCGGCAAGATTGAACATTAGAAGGAAAGAAGGAAGAAACAAATTACCACACCACCGAACTCTTCCGACGATGCTTAACAAAAATGCAACGACACGGTCTGAATTTGCATGCCCGTGAAATCTGTGTCGACAGATTACGACGCAATTCGGGAAACTCGCGAAGAGCGTTGTAGTAAGGTGACGTCGGCAGGAACGGTGGACGGGCAAACACGGCGGAGGGGAAGTCCCGGGGAATTTAAAGAGGAGAGATCGATGTATGTCTCGCGCGACGTCGTCGTCGCGTTTCGTCGTCGTTTCCCGTTGTCGTCGTAAAACTTCTTTGACGCCTCGCGGCGATAAAAGCCGCGCGGACATCGACGGCGCGGGTGCTGTCGCGGCGATGACAAACTACGAGAGCGGCGACGGTATCGCTTAACGTTCCGCGGGGCGATTAATAAACGTTATTACCGCCGTCGCGCGCCCCCATGCTGCTACGTCCACCTACACTGACGTTGCCGACGTCGCTTTTAAAGCGCGCCGTAAACGCGCCGCACATAAATAACTTTGATACTCGTGTCGGCCGATCCCCGCGTCTTTTTTCACTCTTTTCTTCTCTATTTTTTTAAACCGAGTTACCCTGTCTCCAGTCGCGACGCCACGCGGCTACGCGTCGTTTATCTCACATGGAAATGCGTATAAGATGAGAGAGTATTGGGCTGGGAAGGGGGGGGCAATCCTTAGTGTTTAATTAATTGCGATCTTCGCTCCGTTTCGTGTTTTTACGTAAAGCAGGAATGTTGGTCCCGGGAGTCGTCCAATCTCTCTATCTAAAAAAACGCTGTCTAGCT
Source organism: Aphaenogaster floridana (assembly GCA_003063835.1). Taxonomy (NCBI): domain Eukaryota; kingdom Metazoa; phylum Arthropoda; class Insecta; order Hymenoptera; family Formicidae; genus Aphaenogaster; species Aphaenogaster floridana. The sequence continues at coordinate 381,184 of NJRP01000140.1, read as the reverse complement.
CGGTAAAAGCTGCGAGCGCAAAAATTCTGCGTCGCCTCGCGCGAAATGACGGCGCAGAGCGGAATACTTAAATCGTAATGATCTCGCTACGCTTCCCACCCTGCCCGATAAGGAAGCGGAAGCCCGCGCGCACAAAGAGCTCTCGGGAATAGCTCTGAATATTTAAGCAGCGACCGTCCACTCGCGAGCGGCCAAGGACACGCTCGAATTTCTCGCACGGGCGCTCCCTCGCCCTCGTGCCCTCATGCGTGTGCGTGGCACGCAGGCGAGAGCACGCGTACGCGATATCGCGCTCGACTCGCGCCTCGGGGCACGCGCATTATATTCGCTCGAGGAGCGACAGGAGTCAGGGATAATGGGGAGACGGCAAGCAAGGGCGAGGGCCGATCATGCGGCACGACGAGAGGGTGCGAGCGACAAGATCCTGCGGCCGAGAACATTATCCCCGCGCGCCGCGGGCTCGGCGAGCTTTCGTCCTGCCTCCGCAGAAGGGTGGCGCAGCCACCCCTCGTTGCACGACGCATTTCCACGAGGGATCGTTTCCCGACCTTCAACGCGTAATTAATATATACATATATATATATGTATATATAAAATTATAATCAATTATTTTGCAAGCTTTATTTGCCAGTTTATGTACACTTACATGAATTTTCATCGCACATGTGGGTGAGAGAAACGGTCGTAAACTTTACTCGCCCCATTCACAATTCATGTTGTCAGTTACGCGGTCATCGGCGCGATTTATTAGGACGTACGGCCGGGGCGCTGCGAAGTCGTGAAAATATAAATTTCTGCGAGGACAAGGACGAGGACATATCCGCATCCGCAGGCTCGTTGACTAATTATCCCAATTACAGGCCGCGAATCGGAGTAATTAGTCGCGCGCGCTGCGTACTGCGATCGATCGCCCGGGCTAATAACGGAGAGCAACCATTTATCAGTTCATAAATCCTCGCTGTATATAAACCGTAACTCGTGCGCGCCGTATAGAAATTTACTAACTGGAAGTCACTCGTATAAATGGACGATACTTGTTATATATTTAAATATGGACCACACATGCTAAATTATGGCAATCGGAGAGAAAATTTCAACTGTCAAAACAAATTAAGAAGTCAATGAACGTCAGACATTTTCGAAATGTTACCGTGTGATATATATATATATATATATATATATATATATTTATATATATATATAAAGACATGCTTCAAAGAGTGCATCCTCCATTCATGCAACTTCAATATTTATATAAAATATTTAAAATTATATGTATGTAGTTATACTTTTTAAGCGTAATTACTCGACATTTTAGATATCGCTTTAATAAGATTCTCCTGCGAGCTTATCGGATAAAGAATTAAACTACTCAACGTCACTTTGTAGCGTGGAGACGAAGGAATATGTATAAATATATTCTCACTTCTCATATATTCTTTCATTTCCAAGATATTGATATAACCATTAAAGCCATCACAATTTTACACTCGCGTCTGGAATATAAATATATGATTCGCGCGCGACAATGTAAAAAATTCAGCGTTATCCCGCAAATATCTAAATATCAGAGTAATATAAGCGTACTAAGTACACATTTCTTAAATTTAATTGACAAACACTGGCCTTTCTAATTAATTTATCATAACTTTCCCACATATTTTTTCATTTCCAAAATACTGACATAACTATTAAAGCAATCACAATTCTGCATTTGCATCTGTGATATAATATAAATATATGATTCGCGCGCGACAATGAAAAATGAAAAAAATATTCAGTGTTATCCAGAAATATCTAAATATCAGAGAATGACATAAGCGTATTATATTTAAGTATATTAACACATGCTTCTTAAATCTGATCGACAAACACTAACCTTTTCAACTAATTTATTATATCCGTCTCCACATATTCTTTCATTTCCACAAGATATTGATATAGTAATCATTAAAGTCATCACAATTTTATATTCGCGTCTGCGATATAATATATATGATTCGCGCGCGACAACGTAAAAATTCAACGTTATCCCGCAAATATCTAAATGTCAGAGTAACATAAGTGTATTAAGTATATTTTAATTTTAACACACGTTTCTTAAATTTAATTGACAAACGCCAGCCTTTCCAATCGATTTGTCATAAATCAATAAATTTGAACGTGACGTGATAAAGCATTAAAGCAAAGACAAAAGAATTTAAATAACGACACGAAAATTCTCGTAGACGGAAAGGCAACTCGCGTCTACCAGGTGGGCTGTTATTGTTTCTGTAATGGCAGGAACAGCGTCCCTGGAGGCTGTAATGCCTCCTCGATGACGAGGCGACGAGCGCAGGTGCGCCGTACGAGCGACGGGATTTGCCCTCCCTGAGAGAATTCCTCTCCTCCCCCCTTTCCCCGTGCGCTAGAGGGTCCTCTTTCGCGAGCTTAACGAGATGACACCGTTCCCAAGATCCTCGGAAAATCCCGTGCCGCGCAAGAACGTCGCCGACGCTCAAATTTATTCATTCCCCTCGCCGCCGTCAACGTTGCACGCACAACGATCCGTAACGAGCTTCGGAGATTTTACGTAACAATAGAGAAGACTGTAGACCTAAGGCGCGAAGAGTAAAATTTTAGAGCGAAAGCGAGAGAGACAGATATACATATATCTATATATATCGGATGATGAATGATCAAGCACAGTTTCTCAGGTATACATAATAATCGCTTTAATTCGCACCTATAACAGCCAAACTAAAAACTTAAGAAAGTACGCGATTAAGAAACTGATACGGAAACGAGGTACGTTCTTGTTCTGGAGGGGGACGTAACTGTGTATCGCTTTCCACGATCACGGAGATACGTACAGATCCAGCCACCATTCGCGAATGATGTATCACTCATTCTGACGCCGGTAAAAAAAAATCTACTACAAGAAAATTTCTTGATTCCGAGGAAGCTCGCGGACGATAAATTATCAAGCTTACAAATTACCTTCGGAAAAAAGGACAGTGATCGATATCCTGCACGAAAGATCTTTGGAGAAATTGACGCGACAGTCGCTGGAAAGTCAAACGGATGACGACGAAAGGGTTAAACTGGCGAGAGGACTGGAGTCTGGATGGGTGGTAGGATCGGTGCGCGAGGCAGGCGGCAGGGGGACAGGGTCTTCATGGAGCGACGTTTAACAGCATCGTAACCGGCTGGGATGATTACCTCACCAGCCAACGTAGGACTCTACGACCTACCCCTCTGCTCGTCGTCGGCGTCGCGACGCCCGTAAACGGAAGCCCCACGGCGGTGCTCCAACTCTCGCTCTCTCCTCCCCTTCCGCCCGGCTTCCCCGAGTTCCCACCCAGCCTTCCTTCGTCGTGCGATGCATATCCAACCCTTTAACCACCTGCCGGAGAAGCGGCAGCAATCTCGGGCGGCGAATGCGCAGCACCCCGAAAATGTTAAAGGAGCCGCGGTAACGCTTTCGACTCTCAACTGAAGAGCCAGCCGAAGAATTCTCTTGCTAAGGCGGTCCTTTGAAGTTAGAGGTATCGTCGGACTATGCACAAGGATAGCAAGAAGGAGGTAATCTCAGCAATGGGATTCTGTACCCGAAAGAATCTCCAGCGAATTTTCTCCTTTTTTTGGAAGGATTTAATCCGAGATCTGCTTTCTCGATATCGAAAAAGTTTCCTTCGCGAATATTGCGATAGGTTTGTTTGCATTAATAGCAAAAAAATTTGCAAATGAAAATAACAATTAAAAATTATAAATTTAAAACAGAGAAAGATGAACTTTTCCTTGTGAATCGTCTCTTTTGGTATCATTTTTGAATAGATAGTTCACGTGAAAAGTATTTCAAGCCAACTTTTTAAACGCGGTGTAAGGGACACCTTTTACACTCAGCCAAATCGATTCGCGCGATACTCTCCTTCGGCTTGGCTTCGCTCTCTCGTTCTAGTTTCTTTAGCTTTTCGTCACGACGATTGACAGGCTTTATGGCGGCGGTACGGTCACGCTTAACGATCGAGCCAATCGTAAAAAGCTCCGCTGGCGCTGCGGAGCGTAGATAAGGTCTTCGTCATTGACAACCTTGCGGTGGAAGAAGGACGAGCCTGACTCTCGGTGTGAACAAGGACAAAAGATCTCGCGATCGCGTGTTAGTATTCGAAAAATATCAGTAATTTATTTATGCTAAGATGATTTATCAATCCTTTCACCACAATACTAGAAATTATAGTATTTTTTAATAATTTTGGAAATTACGTATGTGTATGTGTGCAAAATCTCTTCGCAAATTTCAGAAAAATGATGTCTTATATAGGGTTGCCATAATAAAATTTTCAAAATTAGGACAAGCCAAAAACTCCGCACTTTCGCTTGCAACCCCGGACGCATACAAAAATGCGAATAGGTTAGCAAATTGGTTATAATAAACAATAAATGAATAATTATTTTACATCTCATTTTCAATAGTACTTAGAGTAAAATGAATAAATTAAGCATGTTTTTAATTTAAAAGAAGTTTTATTATTAGGTATCTACCTTATATTGTACCTATACCCTATACATTACCTACGTGCTATATTGCCATTGGTATTTTTAAAATATCAGTAAAATAAATAATTACAAAATATTTTAAAGAACCAAATCAGCACAAAACTATTGATTTTTATCAGTAAATTGAAGTGATTGAATATGATGTGGTTAATTAAATCTAAAATGCAAAATATTTAGAAATTTTCTTAAACCCCGGACATTCATAATTACCCCGGACACATTCGAAAAATCCCCCCGACGTCCCAGAACGCCCTAAAAAAGAGGACGGTGTCCAGGAAAAAGAGGACGGATGGCAACCCTATACTTATATAGTATGTATCGTGCAGTATAAATATCACCAATGTAGTTGAAATCAGGTATAGATATAGGTATATATTCTCGGTATTTTCTCGCTATTCTATCTCGTTATTCTGATTCTTAAAGATAGACCGCTCGAAAATAGATATCCGTCATTTTCATAATTGATTAAGATGCCGAAAATTATTGTGATACCGATTGTCCATCGGAAGACTAGCACGAATAACGCAACCTTTTCGTTAAACTGCTGTGACTGCGATAAATAGTGCACGTGCGTGTCAGAATCAGTTTGCCAAACGGCGCGATTATCACGTGGCAACGGCACCACTACACCAATGATGAACGATTGATAGATATTGCTTACGAAACCGAGAGGAGGAAGTTCGTTTATCGACTTGCCTGCGTGAGAGCGAAAGATTGCCAAGACAATCGAGTCGGTCGGAATCGGACTTCGTATCTGATTGTGAGTCGTTAAGGGAAATAATTATACAAATCAGCAAAAATAAGATTTTGATATACAGGGTGTTTCAGTTTGCATCAAACTCTGAGGAACGATAGGTCTCGCAGAAAGGATCATTTTTTGTCAAGTAACCCATGTTCTCTGACGCGTCGTTTAGGTGCTACGCGACCGCGAAGGTCTTAGGTGACATTTATTACAATTATAAAAGCAATTCATCCCCTGTATAGGACACCCTGTATAGGACAATTCTAACCCGATATCGCAAATTTTTTCCAGTCGTATTATTTTATAAATTTAAAATCACGTCTTTTTAAACACTTTTATTTTTTAGTTAATTTTAAATGGACTTTATTTTTCTTCATTTTAATTTATGTGCAGCATGTTATTTCATTGTAATAGTTAAAAATGTAGCGGTTAAAAATCATAAATCTTGATAAATCGCGATCGCGACGTAGGATTTTTTAAATAGATGCATCTTTAACGAAATTTGGCATCTTTATTGCGCATTTTACAGTTCTTCTAGACGCAGATAGACCTTCGTGACTAACTTCGGGCACGGTTACGTGCCATAACTCACTAATTGTTAATTTTCATTATGTCCCGTCAGCTGGACGTCACAGTGTTCCGCCCCGCGAGAATTAAATTAATGCAATAAATTCGCTGAATTTAGTACGCGCGCGTCGAGCGAGATATTTTTTTAACCATATTTCTCGCAACGTTCGAAACCGCGTATTGTATTCGCGTGCGTGTGATGCGTAAATGTGTAGAACGACCGTGCGAAGAGTAATTGGGCAATATTGCCGGTAAGTATGATTGTGACCGCGGATACGATGGGGGTTGAGAACTGCGGCATGAGGCGAGACAGACAGACAGAGAGAGAGAAAGAAAAAAAGTGCGATGCGCTAAAGAGGGCGAAAGGGATGTAAATAGATGAGAAATGTGAGAGAGATATAAAAGCAGGGATAATAACTGTTAACTTCTTTTGATTAATTCTTATCAGTGACTTAAAGATATTTTCAACATTCAATAAAACTTTTCTTATTTGACCATTTCGTATTAGGGATTTGTTTAACGACATGTCAAAATTAATGAAATACTTTAAATATAAAAAATACAGTTTTTATTTTTACTTAATGACTCGAAAGCAATATTAAGTTTGATAAGTTAACTGATACTTTAATAAGTTTTTAAAGCAATTTTTATAAATTTTTAGGTTTTTTTCTATTAATTTACTTTGGATACACACTTCAAGGAAAAATGTGCTTTTCGCGCTTTCAGTGTAAGAAAAAAAAATCGATCTCGTCATGCGTAAAAAAAATTAAAAAATTCCGTCACTTGAAAACGTCATTTAATTCAATCACGGAGGTATTAAGCTGGTTAACGGCGTGTTCTCTAATATTTCATTCCTCTCTCCGCGTTAATAAATCGGAATAATTGAATAGTGTGGATTTTTAGAGATACGAATGTCAGGACGCTAACGAAAGGCATGCGCCGAGGAAAAAAAACTACCTTTCATTCAAGAGGCAGCCTACCAGCGAACGTTGCTCCTCCATTAGCGACAGACGTAACAAAGCGCCTTTTCATGACGCATCGCCACGACCAACTCGCATAAACTCGACCGTCTCCCGAGCCTCGCGTGATCATCCCTCTTTCTCGGGGCTTCCGTCAAAAATCCAACGCGTTCCAACGCGCGAAGACAAAGGTGGCAACGGGAAAAGCCGCGGGGTGCGACGAGGAACGAGAGCGAGATGTGGAGAAAGGAAAAAAAAGTGAGAGGTGGTGGAAAAATCGTGGAAGCGGAAGAAAGAAAAAGAAGAATATGAAGAGAGAGAAAGAGAAGCACCGAGGAAAAAAGAAGAAAAGAGAGGGAGAGAGAGAAAGAGAAAGAGAGAAGTTCGATGTCGAACTCAGCCCTCGACCGAACGGCTCACCATCCCTTCCCCGTCCTCTCATCTATAGAAGATACCCTTCGACTCTCCGTGCCCTCGTACGTGCTCGCTCTCGCCCACAGACCATCCCTATACTCTCGCACGTACACGTACTCACACATACAAGCGCGTACAGAAAGCCGTAGTCACCCTCCAGCGGCCCGCGGCCCCGCCCGTCCCACCTCGTCTCGTCAACCCTCGCTCGGCCGGCGTGTTCCCGCCCTCTCCGTGTTTCCGCGGCCCGTTCCAACCACCCCGTTCCACGCCGTGTCCCGCAGGGCATGTCCCTATACACCGCCGGCATGCAATTGTCCGCTCTATCGCCTCTAGATCCGTTCTCGCGGCGCGATCGCGGCGCCTATAAAAAAAGCGTCTCTCTGACAAGACGCGGCCTCGGCCGAGGAGTCGCGACGCCGAATTCAAACGCGTCCGGGTAGCGCCGCCGATTTTACGCGGATTTTTCGCGGGGGCGCCGCGCGGACAGTACTTTCGCCGCTGCCGGAAAATTCTCATCCCCTTTGGTGGCACGCTCCGCGGCACGCCCGGCCGTCTCTGTTATACTGCCGGCAGCGACCCAACCGTCTCCTCCCTCGTTCGCCCCCGCACCCTCTCTCGCCCCATCCACCCCAAACTCGTCCCCTCACGCCTCGCCGCTCGCCCACGCCCGTCGTTCCCGCCGCGCCGCGCCGCCACCGCCACGCCATCGCGTCGCTGCCGTCCCCTCGAGCCAGCCGAGCTAACCACCCCATCCCAACCAACCACCCTGGCCACCCACGCGCGCTACCCCCTACCCTCGACCGCGCCACTCTGCGAGCCGCTCGTTAACCTGCTAGCGCCCCTCTAACCGCTGCTGCAGGGCTGCTGCCGCCGCCGCCACCGCCGTTGCCGCCGTCGCTACCGTGGCTGCTATATTTACATATCAATATTCCATGGCGTGGCAGGGTGGCTGGCTGGCTGGCTGGCTGGCTGGCTGGCTGGCGGGTTGGCTGGCTGGCTGGCTGGCTGGTTGGTTGCACGCTTTCCTGATCGTAAAGTAGCGGTGGCGTGCTCCTGCGGATCCCGTCTGCTCCCTGCCCCCTGTCATCCCCTCCTTCCCCTAGCCCCGAATCTCTCGAGGGATGGAATCCTGAGGAGAGAGCGTTCAGACAAGAGTATTCCCGTCCAGGAGTTCGGAGACGCCGAGAGTAATGATCCGACTGGCTGCGTGTTTTCGACTGACAGCGTTAGGGAGGGCGCGAGGAGGGGAGAGTAGGAAATTTCCTCGGAAACTGGCGGCCCTGAGATGGCAAAAGGGTAAAAGGTGCCGCGACACTCTGGACTCCTCCTGAATTCTTTGTGCAACCACGCGGCGGATCGCGAATGCGGATGCTGGCTAAAAATATGAATGTCACCGCGTGACAACTCGCATAATGACGAGAATATCGCAAAAAGTCTTGTGCTTTTATTCGACATTTTATCTCGTCCCATTTTATTCTACTATATTCTATTTTAATACATGTCTCTCTAAAATGATACGCGCACGGAATGCTTTTTGTTTCGCCCGCGTTTTTGTTTGATTCCCTTAACACTATCGGGTGCTGCTAGTTAGGTATCGCGCTGTTGGATGAACGCCGCGCGGTAAAGCGTAAAAAAACGCGGATTCCGATTCCGCCGGCAATTATGGACTCAATTATATCGGCATACGCATGAAAAAATATCCGCGACAATTTCCCGCCGCGGGATGAGAATTACATCGGCGGCCGAAACGCGAGCGCGATCGTCACCAGGCTAATAATTTCGTTTACCAGAGCTTCATGAAAAATTATAACCGTTCCATCGCGCGTGTGACACCGCGCCGTGAAGTTTCAATTGTATCGCGTCAAATGTGTGCTCACGTTTCATCACCAATTTTATCATTTTCGAGTCAATTCATTTTATCAGAAAATACACTTATTCCACGCAAACAGACGGGACGCGGAGAGAAAACACTTATATGCTATATACAGGATGAGGCACCTAACTCGACCACCTTCAATTACTCGTAAACTATTTGTTATATGAAAAAATGTTTCAAACAAAAGTCATGTGATATCAAGGGGGACGTGCGGTATAATAATTAATTTTTTGTTATTTTGCTTCTTTGTCGAGATATGAAGATCACCTTGAGTTTTTTAAATGGAATATGTAACATTTGACCCTGCAATTCGAAAGAATATTGAACACTGAGTAAAAAACTATTAAGGTATATGGGTCCAAAAATCAGTAATTACTGAGATACTTTTAAATAATTTTTAATGTAAGTAATGATCAAAATGTTGTCCATCACAATCAATACAAGTGCGTAGTCGGTCAATGAGCGAGAGTGATACACGTATCCCCCTTGATACAATATGACTTTTGTTTGAAACATTTTTTCATATAACAAATAGTTTACAGGTAATTGAAGGTGGTCGAGTTAGGTGCCTCACCCTGTATACGCGAAATTGACAGCGCTCAACTTTACGATTCTTTCCAAATCTTAGAGGAAACCAATTACACAGATATGAATCTTATCGGAGCAAATTAAATCTGTAAGGTAAAACAATTTTGTCAAGGTTTAAGGGGGAAGAAAAAGTTGCCCTCTTGTTTCCGAAATTATGATTCTTCGTTTATTATACTTATAAGTTACAATCACAAAGATGTTACACATTTGTATTGTCGCTATTATTTCTCTAAAATTAGCGTGTACTTTCGAAATTCATACGTATGGTCGCTGAGGAAATTGAGAATGCGGGGAACGGGGAACGATCATACCCGTCGTCGATTCGTTTCCGGGGGATGAACACATTGGCAAACGTGGAAAATCAACCGCCTCTTAAGCCGTCGTGACGCGCCGTGCCGCGCGCGATGCCGGGCAGGTGCTAATTTTAACCGTTTCCTTAACCCGCGTATTTATAGGCGGCCGACTCTCGCGGGACTCTTTAAAACGTCTCGCCGGTCCATTCGTCGTCGCCGCGTGGAAAGCGCCCCGAATAATTTAACGGAGGACTCGGCTCCGAAACGAGGACGCGTCATTCTCCCCCTCGTTACGCCCACCCCCGTGTGGATTTCCGCTCGCTCGTCCGCCCGCTCGTTCACGCGCGGAGGATTGACGTATACCCGTAGCATAAGCCCCGAGAGTTATGCGAGGCCGACAACTTCTGACAAACAAACCTCTTTCCCATCGACGCCTGTTTGCTTTTCCTTCTTACTCGTGCGCGCGCTTCTTTTCACCCTTATTATATTTCATTGAAAGTCGTTTAATTAGGAACTGGAGTATAATCTTAACGACATGTGGGTTTTAATTGTGGACTTGACGTAATTCTGAGATAAATTGGAAAAATTTTAAATAATTTAGCAACACAACTTAATATAACTTTAAAATAACTTTCTCTGATACTCAGTTCATTTGTGTTATGAATTGTTCACATCACGACTGTTTTATATTTTGTACTCTTTTTTATGTTACCTATAATTACGAGGGGTAAACCGCTGAGGGCATTGCGGTGTACAGATTTGGGGCATTAGTGGGCATTACTAGGGCACATTAGTGGGCATTATATAAAAAATTCACTAGTAATGCCCAAAAATTGTGTACTTTTAGTGTACTTTTGTGTACTTTTAGTGTACTTTGTGTATTTAGTAATGCCCAATTTTGGGCATTACTAGGCATTCATGTACACAATTTTGGTCAGCGGTTTACCCCTCGTATAATTACTTGTCCCGGGCAGTGCATATTACAGTGTTCCATTCAATATTCAACTATTTTAGTCTCAAAAGTATCAATTTCATTATCATATAACGATAATTATATGTTCATCGTTTATTACTTCACGTTTAAATCTTTCTACAGCATATTTTTTCTCATTTCTCCACACACGACGTAATTCTAAGATGAGTTAGAAAATTGTTAAATAATTTAACATGACTTAATATAACATTACGATAACTTTTTCTAATCTTTTAAGAAATGATTTTGTTAAAACCTCTCGGTCTTTCGTATTTCATTCCCCTTGCCACTTCCGGTTTTTAGTGAAAAGGAAAAATCTCAATTAATCGCGCGATCTGGGGCTTCAGCATCATGTACTTATTTGAGAGATCGTTCTCAAAAGAATTAATTTCATTATCTTATAACGATAATTATCATATGTTTGTCGTTTATTACCTCACGTTTAAATATTTTTACAGTGCATATATTTTCTTCTTAATTCTTCGCATTCAACATAATTCTGAGATAAATTGAAAAAATTTAAAATAATTCAACAACACAATTTAATGTAACTTTACAATAACTTTCTCTCTGATCTCTTAAGAAATGATTCCCTTAAAATCTGTTTCAAAAGTAATTAATATTAATTTCATTATCATGTAACGATAATTATCATATGTTTGTCGTTTATTACCTCACGTTTAAATATTTATACAGTGCGTATATTTTCTTCTCAATTCTTCGCACTCGATGTAATTCTAAGATAAATTGAAAAAATTTAAAATAATTCAACAACACAACTTAATG
>NJRP01000140.1:348683-361937 GCA_003063835.1 Aphaenogaster floridana | reverse complement strand
AAGATAATTAAACAGTTATATTAACAAATAACATTAATCATTTTAACTTAAATTATATGTAATAGAAACATTTGATTTTAGTGAATTTGAATATTTTGTATGTCAAAGTTTACAATTATTTGAAGATTTACTTTAACTTCTGTTTATGTTAAAATGACTTTAAGAAATGTTGATCTTTTGAAATAATTGTGTTAAAAGAACTCTAAATAATATTCAATTTCTAAATGACGTACCTACATAAAGTGTTAAGTTATTACGTTAACACACATAAATGTAACACATGAAAATATTACGAAAATAATAACATATCTATTGTATGTTAATTTTACATTCAATATAATCAAATCTTGGTAACACAAGAAAATTTCAACATATGGACGCACGATTTTTTACTGTGTACACATAGCGTCCTTGCCATTTCCGGTTTTTAGTAAAAAAAGAATTCTCAATTTTAATCACGCGATCGTTGAGTCGTGATCCTTCGGCATCACGCGCGGCTTATTTGAGAGAGCTCCCCCCGCGCGCTTTCCCTTCGGAAGGGAAGTTTCTCGGTTCCATGGGGATTCCGGAGCGGAGGCGCGTGTGCCCTCGGGGGCTTTCGTGACCAGAACGCCGCGTCGCCTCACCCTCTCCGTCGCCCATGCCGTCACCGCCACCCCCGTCCGCGCAAACCGGCGTGACACCCCCGAAGCCACGCCGAGCTTGCAACGAGAATTTTGCCGAGGAGTTAACTGGATCCCGCGACTACATTAAAGGCGAGACGATGCTCCGGGAAAGCCGAGTGTGTTCTTATCGACAGGTCGGGCGATCGGACGAGAAGAGAATAACTCGACGGAAACGTCCGTCTTTATCCTCTGTTTCAAACGTGCTATAAAAAGGCGAAAGCTTCCGCGAAGTGATGAGGCAGACTACAAGAAATTCGCATTCACGTTTTTAATCCCGTTCATCCGCTATAAATGTGCAATTTCATATATTTAAATTTACGAAAAATTCTGAGCTAAACAATCGTATAACTACATACGCTTTGAATCTCTAAACGAAACTCTTTCTCTAACACTCGACGTATACAATTTTTTTAATACATCTCTTTCATTGCTTTCATTTTACTTTCGCGGGTGAAGATCTGTAATCTGACACGCAAATGTATGTTTAAAAATTGAAAAAATCTTTATTTTATTTTTCCACAATAAGAGAGAAAGAGACAGTGTTGTACTATAACAACAAGCTGTAAGGCGACAGTAATTATGAACTCTGTCGCATCCGCGATTTCTACACTTGTTTCGCTAAAAATATAGCTCGTGTCTCGGGAGGTTACGTGATGTTTTTAAGGTCGCCACCTAGTCGCGCAAACAACGTTCGCCGCCTGCGGCGAAACGTCGACGTGCATCACGAAGTCGAGCGAGTCAGGACAGGGAGGAGAAGAAAAACTAAACAGGATTACGGCGACGTGGCCGGATGAATCTAGCCGCGGGCCATTAGAATAATCACGGAAGGTGGCAGTCAGCTGTATTAATCGATACCGCCGCCGACGGTTGTCTCATAAAAATTTCACACGGCCGGAATGTCGCGTGTCGCGTGACGTGCGAAGGATACTCAACGATTAACGTCGATCCATTAATGATGAACTGCTGAATCATGCGTTGCTTCATCTGGATTTTCCATATCGGCCTCTCTCTCTCCCTTTTTCTTTAAAAGGTTTTTAATGCAATGTACAAGGCATGATGTAAAAATACAAGGTGTAACATTGCGCATAATGGCATAGTGGGGGAGTCAATCAAAAATTGGTCATGAATACAGCCACGAAATTAACCTGGGTGAAGTTAGCTCCCCAATGTCGAAAAATCAAAATTTTTCTTTTTGCAAACGTTTGCCCATCGTTTGCCCATGAATGCCCTGTTGGAATTTTTGTTTGCCCCCCTCTAGTTCAAAGTTATAAGCAATTAAATTTTGGGAGGCCAGCTTCACCCTGACCCCTCAATGTCGAAAAATCAAAAATTTTCTTTTTGCAAACGTTTGCCCATCGTTTTCCCACGAATGCCCCGTTGGAATTTTTGTTTGCCCCCCTCTAGTTCAAAAGTTATAAGCAATTCAATTTTGGAGGGGCCAACTTCACCCTGGCCCCCCAATGTTGAAAAAACAAAAATTCCAACAGTATTCATGGGCAAACGTTTGCAGAAAGAAAAATTTTGATTTTTCAACATTGGGGAGCCAGGGTGAAGTTGGCCCCCTCCCCCCCCAAAATTGAATTGCTTATAACTTTTAAACTAGAGGGAGGCAAACAAAAATTCCAACGGGGCATTCGTGGGCAAACGATGGGCAAACGTTTGCAAAAAGAAAATTTTTGATTTTTCGACATTGGGGGGCTAACTTCACACAGGTGCTAAATTAAGAAAAATAAGGAAAATGTATAAATATAAATAAAAAATTATTATCTACTACACAATACTTTATTTCACTTCGCTTTTTGTCACTTTTTTCACGGTTTGTTACCCGAGAATACCGTTACCCGAAAATACACAGCAACTGATCAATGACAGTTGTTTAGCAGCCATATTACTTTTTAGCATTTGTGACCAATTCCTGATTGATCAAAAAGCGGCCATTATTTTGAGTGCGCATCCACAGAAATGTTACATCTTGTATTCTTGTATAAATGCGGCGTTTCGATACGCTTCGTGTTTCGATAGAAATTTCCCAGTCAAGGGAGGGTGTTTCCAATTCCTCATGCCCGCCAAATAAGCGTGTCGAAAGTGACACAACGCGGATTTCACCACGAGAGTAAAAACTCGCGCGAGGGATTTATCTCGTGGACGAATAATCGTCGAGAGGCGGCGGGGATAGCGGGCAACACGCGATAGTGAAAGGAGGAATTACCGCCTGACTTATTATCCTCTTTCGCCGGAACGAATTCGCAATGCGGTGCGCATTTTCGCGCGACGTCCCCGCGCGACAATTTTTCCGCGGTGACGGCTCGTCCCGCGTGCATAATGTTCGCGGAGGCACGGCCGGAATTGTCCCCGGGGCATCGCGTATATATATCTCGTTATACCGTTCGTCGGATATATCCCTCGAACGAGCGTCCAAGGATCCGCTCTCGGATCTACCGTCCCTTCCCCCTTCCGCCCCTCTCCCGATCTCGCCCTTCTGTACCGGCGTCTCGTCGCCCCTTTCGACCGTCCGTTTTCCTCCGTAAGCGCGGAGGAACGTTTGCGAGCGGCTGCGGAACGCCGGCAATAAATTTATCCCGGCACGCAATAATATTTGTGCCGGGCGCGGGAATATACCGGTGCCGCCCACACCGACGCGAGGATATCCCACACACGTGCGTATACGTGCGTGTGTGTGTGTGTGTGTGTGCGAGCGGCGCGCCGACGATGGAACGAACGCGCGCGACGGCCGGCCGCGCGATAACGATAACACCGCTTGGGTACTCGCCCTCGAAAGCGAGCGCGCTGCACGCGCGTGCATTGTGGCGTGCATCTCGTCGCTGCACGCAACAACGAGCGAGTGTATGTGTGCGTGGGTGTGTGTGTGAGAGAGTGTGTAATGCACGCGTGTGTACGTGCCAATAGCGGGAGTTGTTTGGGGGATGGCGATTTTTTAAAAAACTATCGATATTCCCATTTATTTAAATACGCTCGGGGCTGAATCGACGAATATCGTTGAAAGGTATCGGCACACCAGGCCGATACCCGTAGATATCGCCGGATGGCGATGAGACTTAATTACAAATAAAAAAAAAAAATAAACTAAAAATAATGCGGTTTGTGTTTCGAGACTGTTGGTATATAAAAATTGATAATCGCTGAAAATTGCAGCGGATTATTTCTATCCTGTCGCGCGAAGCTACGGCGACCTCGGGCTCGCTCTTTGGAAATTCGCGAAATTCGCTCCATCGGAGTTTGGTTGCTGACGCGAAGTTATTTCCGAGGATCATCTGCTTCCGAGAGAGAGAGAGAGAGAGAGAGGTGGACTGGATTATCGATCGGCGAAGAGCCTTGAATTTTTTACACGGGGATGCGGAGGCGCGAGGCGGCACGGACGTTATCGCGCGTTCGATTTAGGAATACTTAACTTTCATAGAGTACCGGATGGTACTCGTTCGCGGATGAGGCCTCTCGGTAATTTTCAGCGGCCTCGACGACTCGTCGGCGAACGATTTATCGATTTCTGCCTCGCGATGATTTTAGCCACGGCATATCGCCGGGTAATGTTAGCATTCTAATCACGCGCGCGACATGTATGTCTTTATTGGCGTGGTATCGACGGCTTTTGGATTTACGCGGGACAAACAAACGGAACGTTCGCGCTCGCGGCGCGTGACCATTTTCATGCCGAGTTTCAGTAGGTCGTCGTCGGACGACCGCGAGCTAAACTGGGAACAAAAGAGCCGGCGGTAAACTGGTCGAGCGGACGGATGTGCGAGTGCGAGCGCGCGAGACGCCGCGCCGCGCCGAGCGTTATCGCGCATTAATCGGGCGCGGGCTCTCTCTCTCTCTCTCTCTCTCTCTCTCTCTCTCTCTCTCTCTCTCTCTCTCTCTCTCTGCGGCCAGGAATCGCGCGGCCGGGCCCGCAGGCAAGCTCGTAAATAATGTAACGCCGCGCGACAAGCCGCCGGGAGGCTCTTTACGAAAAAGTGTCTCGTAATGCCGCGGTAAAATTTTGATCGCGTTGCGGAGAAGGATTTGCATCTGTAACGGAGCACTTTCGTTTCCGGCGCCCGGCAGATTTTTTTTTTTTACGAGCGACAGCCTTACAGCTCTGATCGCAATGTATGATGGCGCTTTTTGTATATTTCTCTCGCAGGTCTTTAATAATTCCCGCGATCGTTGGAAAAGGATTTCACAAGTCGCCACCTCCTCCTTCCCATTTCGCACAATCTCAAGAGCGCGATACCTCACGCGTTTATTCGTTGGCACTGGCCAGATCTAATCGTACATGAATTCCTGAACAGCTGGGTACGAGGGGATGGCAAAGGGGAGGAAGGGGGGGAGGGGAGGGGGACGATCGCGGTGAGATCGAAACGCAGTAAATCTGGCGGACGGCCAAAGGAAACACCCGATCCTGCCCGGACGGCCGCATTTCCATCTCCTCGAAGTGGCGCGCGCGAGAACGGCACGACTCCTCTCTCTTTTGCTTCCTCATGGGGGAAGCTTTTCTTTTTTTTAAGTTCCATCCGCAACTCTTCGCCGCGGCGGACCGCAATTCGGATGAATGTTTAACGCGAGAGTCCAGATATAAACGCGGGTGAGCCGTATTTAGGGTACCATCGCGCGCGCGGCGCTTCAATTTTCTACTCCGTGAGGAAATAACACGATACGAGCCACCATGTTGCAAGCAAATACGCTACCAAAATAAAAGGATATTTCAGAGAAAAATTATTCCTGTATTAATTATTATAAATGTAACTATCTAAAGCTGCGTATCCACCAAAGGAACATAGAGCAACATTTGCGTTTCTGTTGCGTGTTTCCGTAAGTTCCAGTATGTATGTATGTCTGAGACCTACACCCCCTTTAAAATGAAGGGAAGTGGTTTTTATCAAAAATCTAAAACATTTTGATAAGTAAATCGGATACGCTCTATCGAATGGTGATATTTTTATCTTCCGGTACTGACCGGAAATGAGCTATCTCGATCGGAAGTCGAATTTGTTAAATGGAACATGGCACTTTTTATTGCAGATTCGGATTACATGCAAAAAAATAAGAAACTTTTGTCTTAAACATTTTTTCTGAAAATGGCTTCATTGATCTTGAAATGATCTTGAAAGTGACGAAAAAATAAATTTTAACTGCGTTTCTGGGTGAGTTAATGTGTGTTTGTTCAAACAAAGTATTTAAAATGAGCACTGTCCTCTACAAGTATCTACTCTGCTTTGGAAGGAATTGGTTGCTCGAAGAATCTCATCGGCATGTAATGATTATATACAAAAAGTGCCATGTTCCATTTTTAAAAATCGACTTCCGATCCAGATAGCTCATTTCCGATCAGTACCGGAAGATAAAAATATCACCATTCGATAGAGCGTATCCAATTTACTTATCAAAATTTTCGAGACTTTTGATAAAAAACCTCTTCCCTTCATTTTAAAAGAGGTGTACGGGTGCAGGTCTCAGACTCTGTATACAATGTATATGTATGTGTATGTTTTCAAAAAAAATTCCTCAATGTTTCTTTGGTGGATACGCAGCTTAGGCCCAATTCCACAATCTCCAGTTAACTTAACCGGCCGAATATTCCATTGAAATTTGGCCAATCGCATTTGTCGTTAAGCAAAATTAACAAATGCGATTGATCAATTCCAATGGAATAATCGGCCGGTTAAGTTAACTGGAGATTGTGGAATTGGGCCTTAATGTTTCAAGTATGTGGCAGATGTAACGTAATTAATCAACGTAACAAATGATCGTTCTTGATTATCGTTTGAGGGAAAGAGCAGCGGCTCGTACTCACAAGCAGCGATGACTGTTCGTCGATAGCACGATATTCGTGCGGTTTCCTCGACGCGAGGAAACCGCTTTGCGCGCCGTTCGTTCCTACGAATCGTCTCCCATAAAATTCTAATGCCAGCGCGGTGCGCGCGTTGAATTCAGGGTGGAAGCTCGACTTTTAAGGAACGCGCGCGGTCGCGTCGGGTCGCGAGTTGTATATCGGGGTCTCGGGCTTTCCTGGAGTATACCCATAAATATACGCGCATATGCGCGCACGTGAGGGGCTGCCCGACCAGCTAACCGCCGCCTGCTTTCAACCCTCCGCCCTCGCTCTCGCTCCCCTATCCCCGCGCGGTCTCGCCCTTTGCTCCCGACCCCGGCAGCCTGATGAGTCCTCTTGCTCGAATGCAGGTGGCGAAACGGCAATTAAGCTCGCGAGAGCTACGGACCTCTTGTTTCGACTACCCTCCGGCTTCCCTTCCCCCGCCTCCCGCCTCTCGCGCCGCGCCGTTTCTCGGAGGAAACGAAACTGCCGGAAACGCCCGCCCCCGCACCCCCGGCCGCCTCCTCCTTTCAACCTAGAAAAGTTTCAGCGCGTTCAGATCTCCGGTGCACTCGAGCACACTGATTGGCCGCAGTATTCTGGTGCGCGAAGACGAAGGATCGATCTTCTTTCTCGCTCGCGTTGAAATTCGAACACGTCGTTATTAAACTGATACACCATTGTTAACGTATATTAATACACGCGGGATGACATTAACAAAGCCGCAGAAACTGTGAAAATTACAAAGAAGCTTGCGTTACGTTCTACTTTCTAACTTGAAAATGCGAGAAGACACGTCAGAGCAGAAATTAGAGAGGGGAGTAGACAAAACAATAAGAGATGCTATTTTATACGAAGTAAATTGTGCCACTTGTATGCTGAATCCTGTTGAATTTCTAGCTTCGCTTTTTATCTTTTTTTAATCCTGAGATCAGAAATGTGTTATAGCAAAAATAGGATACAACTGTAGTTGCAAATCGATGACCAGTGCGAGCCTGGAGCGCGATTGTACATAGATACGTGCGATCAAATCAAATTTAATAGTACAAATAATTATAATGTAATTATGATATCCGGTTTCGATCTCTGCTGAGATCCTTTTCAGAAAAAATAAGATATATCGCGGCAATTGGCAAACTTAAAGGGAGCGTTTTGCATCCGACACGTCACAAAGCTCATTATGACGATTGCATCTATCACTATCCATCATTCACGTTAATACAAAAACGAGCGACTTTCTAGTAATTTACAGCTACAGCTATAAATCCGAATGAGCTGGTCACCTTATCCTATATCGGAAGTTTTTCGTCGCGGCTGTGGGTCGCGCAGGAAGCCGCCGACAAAGGGTACGACATCGTGCAGGAGATCTCCATTAGCAGCTTCGATTAAGGGTAGAGGTGGGTGGAGGGTGAACAGGAAGTAGAGCGGCAGGGAGGATAATTAGCTGTCCGTGCCGCTCGCTTTGCCGCGGCGTCGCGCGCTTCCGGACGCAACGTTAAAGAGTAATAAGGCGGGGGCGTGCTCGCGCGCTTTGTGAAAGGGAAGAAGAAGAAGAAGGCGAAAAAGGCGAGAAGGAAGGAGAGGGGACCAGGGCGAGCAGGGAGCACGTCAAAGTTCTTCCGCGAAGCGCGGGGGCACAGGAGGAGAAAAAAGAAGAGAAAAGCGCGGGAAGGACGAGAAGAGGACGAGGACTAAGAAGAAAAAGAACCAGAGGTATCGGGAGAGAAGAGAGGAGGAAGGCTCGACGTCGTGGAGACGACGAAGCCGAAGCGCCGGATAGGGAGAGAGGTGATGAGGAGCATGAGGAGAAAGAGGAAGAGGGAACGAGGGAAAAGAGAGAGAGAGAGAAAAAGAGAGTAACAGAGGGGAAAGAGGAGAGGAAAGGCGGCGAGAAGCCAAGGAGGACTCTTCGGGGACCGGAGACGACGGCGGGCAAAAAACGAACAAAACGGAAGCGAGGGAACCCGACTCGAGCTCTGCCTTTGCCTTACCTTGCCCTACCCGCCTCGCCTCTCCTTGTCTTCGTCTTTGCCTCGCCTCGCTTCGCCTCGCCTCGCCTCGCCTGTGCCTGCCAGCTCGCCACGAGACGGCAAACACGCCCGAGCTTAAGCTTCGTTCTCATGCCAACGCGGCTGCACGCCTCCACCGTCTTCTTGGTCGTCGTCTTTCTTTTTACCCTCGCTAACCTGAACCCCCGTCCGTCCCTCCGCGGCATCTTCTCTCGCCGCTTCGGTCTCGTCTTTCGTTGCCCCGCTCTCTCGCAAGAGAGCCATTCCGGTCTCCCGCTGCTCCTCGCCTCATCCGAACGCGCGTGCGAACGCAGCGGCAACGATTTGACGAGATCTCATCTCTTTATAACTCTCTCATGTTAAATGTCGGAATAATTAATTACGAGCTGGAGTTACATTAGTTAATAGACAGCTAGATTGGAATTGCATTGGTATGTAAACTATCTGAATTTATGTGCCTTTTCTAGGAAAATTTTTCCTCTATTTCAACTTTTTCGTCAACGTTTTCGAGTTTTAGACATTAATCCGTTCTTCTACCAGATCATCAGCATCCGTCGTTATAATGCAGCCGCGACATTTGGTACACCCTGTACACAGTCTCTGTTCCAATATCTTTCAATGTAATATCCTTCACTGTGAGGCATGCGGTTGAACGCGTGCTCGGCAAAGAATATTATTAGGAATGATAAGTGCAGGGAGGATTCCCGGGCCGGAAATAGATACGCGGATCTATATGTACGCGAGCGGGCTATCGTTCCTTTTTTTTCCTCGCGATGTCGGTGAGATGAGACGCGCGCGCGAGATCGTAATGAGAGCATCGTAATAAGCCGACCGATCTCGAACGTAATTGCCCTAACAGCACAGAACATTGCAGCAACATTGCAGCAATATTGCAATATTGCGGCAACATTGCAGCAATATTGGCAATATTGCTGCAATGTTCTGTGCTGTTAGGGTGCTTATATACGCGCTCGAATCGGTGAGTCTCGGCGTATTATAGAATTGTAGAATTATAGGCCGCTGCCCGTGTCTCAATCGATGGACAATTTGTAAACTTCGCTTGTATTTCTCTACTTAAAATACGAACATGCACGACAGCTTTGCAGATATGGCCCGAAATATTTTTAAATGTTTTAACGACTCGCCAAAAACGTTTCAAATAGCTATTTTTAAGTAATAAGCTTTGCATATAACGAACAACAATACAAATGAACGAGCCTCGATTAAAATAATATTGAAACATGTAGGCGCGCGTCCGACATGAACTCGAACTCGTATTTAAATCTTTGTGCGGGATGCGAATGGAATTAAAATCGCGCACACGTGCGCGCGCAAAATTGAAGCCGTACACGTGCGTATTATACTAAATAGAGGATACACATTCGATCACTCCCCCGTGGCGAGAGTCAAATATCCTCAAGGCGGGAAGCCCAGGGCTACCTAACCCGTGACTATGCAGCTCTCGTTCCGCGGGCGGCACTATATCGTTATCAACAATTAACAATCGCGCTCGGCGATCGGGGGTCGCGATCGCGCATGTATACGCACAATCGCGCGCCGCGGATTAATTAATGAGCGGAGCTTTTGACGTTCGGCGCGCACACGCCGCGGTATTGGCGGCGGCATGGCAGCGGGCTGATCCTGAGCTATCGCACGCGCGATATAGGCGGCCTGACCCGGACCGCTGCGCTGGCCGCGCGTCCCGGCGCCGAGCGTCGCGCCTCCCGTCCGCCCGGTCCGCCCGCGTAATCCGCTTCTGGCATCACGAGTTATGTGCCACACCGTCGACAGCCCTCGGCTTAAGCCCGGCGGCGCACACGCCGCGCGCGGAAACGAGAGAGGGAGAGAAAGAGAGATGCCGAAATACCGCTCCCGGTAAAACCGCGAGCGTTCGCGCGGCCCGCAAAGCCCCGCGTCCGTAATAACTCTTTTCTGCCCGTCTTGGAAAGCGGCCTCCGTCTTGTAATTGAAGGTATACCTCCGTCCGTAACGCCGCAAATTGTATTCCGTTGGAAGGCAAATTAGAGCGGATAGAAAGCGTTTTTAAGTTCGCGCTTTTAGCGCAGGTACAGCCGGGGGAAAACTTGCGAGACGACCTCGACGAAACGGTCTTGACGCGATGCGCGCCGGGTTTCTTTAATATTTCGAAGGTTAAAGTGAGATTATCGCGCAGTTACAGCGGCAAGGCTTAAGGCGAACTGACCTGTCCAAGATTATGCGTATCCTCTGAGCACGCATATACATCTACCGATTAAGGTCCACGCAACTGCGCTCGAACCATCTTTGCCGAACAGCCCAGGATCACGCTATCGCGCGAAGTGGCCGTTATGCCTTGCGTACACGCATACGTCGTGATAACCGCCGGACAAAATAAGGGAGATAAAATAAGGAAGCAAATTTGCGGCGCGCAGTTCGCACGAGTAGGAAAATTCACGAAATAATTATTATTAGGCACCAAGATCCGCCGCGACTGATATTGGCTTTCTTTCATATTTGTTTAATATCATCGGTCTTATTCTTAATATTATTTGTTTAAAAAATAAGGAAGAGATTACACTGAGAGAAAAATGTATGATATTTGGAACTATAATGACATAGTAAATGATTATTAGTTAGGAATGTCATTTTTATAGTAAGTGTTACCATTTATGTTGGTGACAATTACGATATAGGCATAGTATAAGTGACCCATGTAAAATTTTTATCAATAATTATAATTATTTGAAGTAAAAATATAGTAAGATAGAATATATGGAATGGATAAGAGAAATTAATCATTTTATATAGTCAATACAATTAGAATATTTGGCAAATATTGGTACAGGTAACTATAGTCTTAGCATATTTTACTATATATATGGTAATAATAACAAAGCAAATATGATGACTATAAATTTCTGTTCACCCTGCTATATTTTGCATGTTTAAATGAACTATAAAAATATGTTTAAGGCCAAAACTCACTATAAAATATAGTGAGATTATTGTTATTCCAACTATTTTTTTCTCTCAGTATAGTAATTGCGAAGCTTGCTGGAAAACGACAAGATGAAGTGCTAAAACTGCGTGCGTCTCTATCTAAGAAAATCGATCGAGATTCCTAATGTCGAGACGGAAATATTTTATATAATCTTCATCCTAAAAGTGATTTGCCGCGGTTTTCAGTAGCAGTACCAATTATTTTAATTAAAATTAACATGTATTGTATCTATTTGGTTTCAGGTTTTTAATATTAGAAGTCTAATTACTAATTGTATTTATTTAGCTTCAAGTTTTTAATATTAGAAATCTAATTAATTGTATCTATTCAGCTTCAGATTTTTAATATTGGAAGTCCAATTACTAATTACTAATTGGACCTCTAATATTAAAAACTTGAAGCTGGATATAGATACAATACATGTGAACGCAGAGTACGAAATAACACTTCTCTATATTTCGAACCTTGAGACATCTCTGAGAGATCGTCTTCCGAAAATTTTCCGGAAATTATTTTTATTTTTAAAAACTTCTCGCACGGATAAAGCATCGCAAGTGTCACAAACTGCTAAACGCATCACGGATTTTTCCTCAAACTCCTCAAAGGCTTTTACAACTTTACGTGGAAGAGAAACACATATATCGCGTGCGATCCCCATAGGTCGATCGACAAAAATACATCTCGATGTAGTTAAGAGTTACATCGCCGTTCTAGAAACAACAGGACGCGTAACTGCAGCAGCTTCATATAATTATCTCGTTACGGATGGCGGCGCGGCGTAAGACGCAGGAACGAGCGTAAGAAAAGTGAGCGACACGCGTGTACGCGACGGCTTGAATCGAGCCGGTACGCGTTGCACGCGCGATTAACCGGTATCGTCCCAATTGCGCTGAAAGCATCGACGCGGCGGCATCCGCCGACCGGCCGGCCGGCCCAGAAATGCACCGGCCGACCGTGCGTTGCACTATTATTACCACTGCACCCGGATAAGCGGCCACGCTCGATCGTTACCTGAAACTTAGGATTAACACCTGGATCACTCGCGCGACGACGCCCGGCAATCTTGCCGTTGTCGACGCGTCGAGCGTTGCGTGCGTCCCGATTAGAGCTGACGCCTATCATAAACGGAAGTCCCCGATGCAATTACGGCGATAAGCCGCGCAGGCATGGGCGTCCACGGGGGGGGGCAAGAAGGGCATTTGCCCCCCCCCCTGGAATTAGCAAAAATCAAACACTTGCTCTCCCCCAAGAACAGAAAGTCATGATGACGTCAAAATGATGCTAAAATGACGCCTTTGACATCATTTTTTGAAGTCATGATGACGTCTAAATGACCTCAAAATGATGTCAAAGGCGTCATTTTAGTATCATTTTGACGTCATCATGACTTTCGTGTTCTACTTGGGCCTTTGAATAAAGGAAGGGCAAAGTTGTACTCTCTAAGCTTGCCGATCTCTGCTCTAATCCATACACTGAAAAAAAAATTCTTGGTAAACGAAGTATTTGTATAAACGACCGAACTGGGTAAAATTTATTCAGAAAGTCATCACGACGTTTCGACCATGGGTTTTGGTCCTTTTCAAGTGATCTATAGATTTGGATACAAAGGTAAACGCATTAATATCATGTTCACATTGTACAATGCATCTGCATCGTATAAGGTATATTAGTTGTTGTCTTGAAGTACAAATTCTCCTCCTGATGTTTATCCATGACTTTAGTAACTTTGTATAATATTAGGTGTACAAATAAGTTTCCGCCGTTTTTTATCAAAAATTGGGCATTTAT
>NJRP01000140.1:306785-335782 GCA_003063835.1 Aphaenogaster floridana | reverse complement strand
TATTCCTAACTATAATTATTATACTATGTCATTATAGTTCCAAATATCATACATTTTTCTCTCAGTGCGTGACAAAAATGTCGGGAAGCGCTGGTGGTTCCTTCTTTTTTTTAAATTATAACTCGAATTAAAATGTCTTTCACACACGAATCAAGAGCTGCGATTTGACAATATTTCTGTGGCGGGGAAACTATTGCCGAGTCAATCGCTAATTTTTTGGAGCTATACCGCGATAATACAAATGGACGAGGATTACCACGAGCTCCTGACAAATTAATGGCCATCGATTAATTCTCACTCACTGTGCTGTCCTTCGACGGCGTTAGGGCGCGGAGTGATGGAAGGGGAAAAAAGAGAGCGCGGGGATGTAAAAAAAATCCCTGCGGATTTAATTAACATCGTGCGCTTCTCTCCCTTTCCGTCCTTCAACCCTCTGACGTGACATATACGATCGTGTCGGAATTTATCGGAGCTTCCTTGCCAAAATGCGCTCGCGGGCTGCGCGGACTAACGAAACCGCGAATAAATTTGTAAACTAATAGGGGAAACATGTAAAAGAAGTTCAAATTAATCCCTCGATTAATTCGGAAATCATTAAGAAATCATCAGAGTATGTATTATGAGTCTATTCGGAACACTGACAAGGGACCGTCTCGGTTTGTACAACGAGTTAGTGAAAATCCTTGAGATCAGTAAAATTTGACAACATTAAATGTAAATTAAAAAAGAAATTAAGACCAGATATGTCATAGGTTCCAAGAAATTTGGAATTGTAGTGCGTGGTAAAAGTTCAGGAACAGCCAACAATCTCAAAAGATATTAATTAAAAAAAAAATGTTTAGGACAAAAGTTGTATTATATATTTTATTATACATTTAAATATTTATATTTATATATTTATATTTAACCCTCCGCCTGAATACGTGGGTCGTTGGTGTCCGAGCCAAAATAACATTTAGTTTTATCTGTTAGACCGGCAAACCTGCCTGCCTCGCTCCTCTCCCTAAAAAAATTAGGCGGTAGAAGGACTCGTAAATTATATAACTATAATTATCCTTTATGAACTTTTTTAAAAACACTAATTACATGATTCTTTTTAATAAAATATTGTAAAATGTTTGACATATTCAAATATATATAATTTTAACTTTAATTCTGATTTATTCATGATTTTCACTACTAAAAAGTTGTCCATTTTGATCTTCCTAAATAATTCAACTTTTTTGCAGATATCGATTAGCACTATTTTTTTTCTTGAACATTGAGTCTTGAAGTAAAAAATCTTAAAAAAATTTTTTCCTCTTCCATATAGAAAAAAAGTTACATATTTTTAAAGAAACTCACGTCTTTCCTTCGTTAGTGTTCAGAATTCATTAAAAATAAAATATTTAATAAATAATTTTGATCAAAATGACTATGAAATCATTAATCACTACAATGTAGACGGATGTTCTATAAATTTTTTAAGATTTCTTTAAAACTTTAAAGTGAGGAAAATAGCGTCGAACGCAAAAGACCCACGTATTCAATGGAAAGGTGTCGAAAAAACGTATTCAGTCGGAGGGTTAAATATATAATAATATAATATATTTATTATTTTTTATTTATATACATATATATTTTTTTATTTAATTATATTTTGTTATTTAGTTAGGTTATTTAATTATATATATATATATATAATTAAAAAACAATTTTTTAAAAATTAATATCTTTTGAGATTATTGGCTGACCCTGAACTTTTACCACGCATTACAATTCCAAATTTCTTGGAACCTATGACATATCCGGTCTTAATTTCTTTTTTAATTTACATTTAATGTTGTCAAATTTTACTGATTTCAAGGATTTTTACTAACTCGTACAAACCGAGACGGTTCCTTGTGAGAAAGAAAAAATGGTCGGAATAACAATAATCTCACTATATTTTATAGTGAGTTTTGGCCTCAAACATATTTTTATAGTTCATTTAAACATGCAAAATATAGCAGAGTGAACACAGATTTATAGTCATCATCACTATGATTATCTATTTCCTTTGTTATTATTACCACGTATATAGTAAAGCATGTTATGAGAATATAGTTATCTGTACTAATATTTGCCAAATATTCCAATTGTATTGACTCTATAAAATGGTTAATTTTTCTTACCATTTCATATAATCTATCTTACTATATTTTTACTTCAAATGATTATAATTATTGGTAAAAATTTTACATGGGTCACTTATACTATGGCTATATCGTAATTGTCACCAACATAATGGTAACACTTACTATAAAAATGATATATTCTTTACTATGTCATTATAGTTCCAAAAAAAGTGTGCAAATTAGAAACTTGCACATCAATTGCTTCTTCATCATTTAGATGTTTGTATTCTATTTGATGCATCAGTTTTAGTATTTATTAGTTTGGCTTCCTCATAGAGAAAGCTTTCTCTATTATCGCTTAAAAATTCTCTATCGATTAAAAAGAAAACCAGCCCGATATCTCCAAATTTTCGGAAGTTAGAGCAACCACAGACATTTCTCAAAAAATTGTAAATTTTATAAAAAGAGAACCGCTTTACCGATCATCGCTCAATTCAATACCAACCTTCCTTTAATAATTCTCTATCGAAAAAAGAAAATAATTCAGCCCGATATCTCCAAATTTGCAAAAGTTACAGCAATCACAAACATCCAATGCGTACATACATACACACACGGACATTTTGTAGAAATATAAATTTTCGACGTTTTAGAACATTCTAAACACATTGGGAGCGGCAACTTAAAAAAATTTTTTTTCACAAAACTTTCTCTATGAGGAAGCAATATCATACATTTTTCTCTCAGTGAAACGATTCCATTCGGAATGACAGTCACTTGTCCTATGCTTATCTTCGTCGTTTGCTTGCCGTTTCCTTATCCTTGTCCTTTATTTTTCGGAATCATTCCAAACGGAATCATTTCCGAATACATTCATAATACGTGCCCTGGGTACGTATTAAGGCGGAACCAGACTATGCGCGATTCGTAATTCGCGATTCGTGATTCGTATATTCGTGAATAGTGTAGAGGGAATATTCGTCGGCTAGCTCGGCTAGCGAATCAGTGCGAATGGCGAATCGCGCATGGCGAATCGACGAATTTTCCCTCTACACTATTCACGAATATACGAATCACGAATCGCGAATTACGAATCGCGCATAGTCTGGTTCCGCCTTTATAAATCTATTCGGAAACGATACCATTCAGAATGATTCCGAAAAATAAAGGACAAAGATAAGGAAACGTCAAGGAAAAGACAAGTATAAGACAAGTGACTATCATTCCGAACGGAATCGTATTTCGAATAAATTCATAATACGTACCCTGAAGTCATTTGTACAATTGATTGCGATCGTGTCGGGGATCGGGAAAGCATTTCCTTGGTAGCAACGACGTGGACGCTTTTTTTTTTCATGTGTCACGTTTCGGAAGACATCCCGTAATATTTCACCTCGTAATATTTCACAGCGGCTACGATCGGAACGCTAACGCACGAATTTTAGCTGCTTTTTGTTACGAACAGCAATCTCGTAACGTCGGAGTCGCGCGAGGAGCCGGACGGACGGGGGAGATTCGTCAAAATTTCAGCGTAGCGGGCCAGATAACAGCGGGGCCGACAAGCAAAATAAAAGACGCCCGGATATCCGACGCCGACGCGCGAGCACGGGCGCGATCCAATAGCGTTGCAATTTCATCCATCCTCCATTCCGAGAGGAAATCCTTCGGGCGAAACAAAAGCGAGCAGCGCGACCGACGCGGCGGGAATTCGGTCGGGAATTCGTCGGCGCGCGCGAGCACCGGGCGCGCGAGCGACATAATTCGACGAGATTTTTGTCACCCGCTTCCTCGAAATTCAAATTCTCGTCGACGAGGAAAACGATCGGGGACGCGATAATCCGCGAATGCGCGACGCGAAAAATCTCGCGCGGTTTGCATTTTTAACGCCCGGGGAGTCGCGGAGGCAGAGAGGGAATATCGGAATAGGAACGGATGATATTCGTTCATTGACAGTTTCAACGTTCGTGACAATCGGTATCGGGGAATTTCCGCGGGCGCTTCTTAACAAACGTTTTAACGTTCGCGTTTAACTTTTAGCGACGCTTCCTTTCCATAAATAGCGATGACGTTCGAGATATATATCTCCACTTAATCTCCCGAAAAAAAAAAAAAATGGAGCTAAACCCTTTGGGGGTTCTTTGTGCCTTCGCTTGACCTATCCTGGCGCACATTTCACCGGCACACGGTACACCCCGCCGCGTCGCATCCTTTCATCCCGGCGAAATCCTTCCGGAGAGTGGGAGCGGGCGAGCCCGCGGGCGATTAACTCGCGAAACTCGTGCGCCGGAAAAATCCGGCGGGAGAGAGCGGGTGGCAGCGGTGGCAAAAATTTCGTCGGGAAATTTAACCATCAACTTTCCCGGCGTGGCGTAGCGTGTAGCATAGCTCGGTTCGGCTCAGCTCGGGAAAAACGTCGCGATCCTCCCGGAGGATTTATCCCGTTCGCCGAATCGAGCGCAAAGGACAAAGGTAAAATCCGCGGGATCTCTCTCCGGGGAGAAGGAGGAAGAGGACGGGGATCACCGCGTGCAGGATGGATGAGAGAAAGGGGCGGGAGTGGCTGACGAGATCGTGGACGGCGGATTGCGGATCCCCAAGGGGTGGCCGGGGGAGAGGACGGGGAGGAGGGAACACGACAGGCAGGATGAGGAAGAGAGCCGGGGTTGTGGAAGCGGCAGCGACCCCCGGAAGGTCCGGGCGGCGAGTGGCGATTATGGCTGGCCCTAGCCTAGGAACAGCTATCTTCCATCTAGAGTCTAGACTCGGGAGAATATAGCCCAGCACTCTGAAACGTTAGCAACTCTCCCTCGCGCCTCATCATCGGGTGCAGGACTACCGGGTGTTCCGAGATAGAACTTTTTAATCGTTTTGTGGAGAGAAAAATCACGCTTACGTAACGACATATTCAATCTGCGGGAAGGTTGCACTAGCTAATATTCTAAGAATTTTTCAAATTTCCAAGAATTACAACTTCGACAATTTGAGATTTTAAATTGCGAAAACCAAGAGTCTCGAAAATCGACGAAGTGTCAGAAGAATATAATCGGCAAGGAAGTTATACTATAAATTTAGTTTTCTCAATTTTCAAGAATTTTCTACATTTCCACGGATTGCGGTTTTGAGAATTCGGGTTTTCAAATCGTAAAAATCAAGAGTCTTGAAAATCGATGAAGAATCAGGAGGACAATTGGCAAGGAGATGGTACTATCTAAAATTCCAAGAATTTTCCAAATTTTAAGAATCACGATTCCGAGAATTCGGAATTTCAAATCGCGAAAATCTATATTCTTGAAAATTGACAAAATATATTTAATACACAAATATTATTGACAATTAAACAAGAAATTCCATCTTGTATTTTGTTTTTTTTTCTTGTTCACGCGTTTCCGCAAAACTTTGCCTTAATTGTTTCGCTGTGACATCGAAATAATAAAAAATATCAGAGCGCTAAATTTTAATTGACAGCAAATCTTTTTATAAGTCGTATTACATTTAGATTGATCAAGATATATGTATTCTAGTTAATAAATATGGCAATCGATAATGTAAATAACTATACATGCTCCAAAAAATATGAACGACAATTTTCAAACACTTTTTCACAAACAGTCTTGAAGTTTTTAAAATATCTTTTGGTAAAATATCTGAAAGACATTTTGTTTAAAATCTCTTCTTTGAGATATATATTCTAGACATGTTGTTTGAGGTGTCATCACAGGCATGTCGCGACGTCGTATCGCGACGCTTTACGATCACCCGGTATGCAACGACCGGACCGCCACGCGAAATATATGGATGGCGAATAAAAGTGGATTGCCACGGCAGCCGGGCTACGACGGACAGCAGCATTTTTATGGCTCATGTATGCCTGCGCGTGATTCCGCGTTCCGAGTTGTATCGGTACCGCCGAACTGTACTTAAAAGTCACGCCGGTACAGTGAAATCGATTAATCTGAAGTATCTTCTTCATTTCGGACGTTAGAATTTTATTGAAATCGGAAGAAGGGTAGATAGGTTAGGTTTCTATGCGTGCGAGCTCATACTTTACTAGATTTATTGTTTTATTTTTATCTGTTTGTTATTTTATTTTAAGCTTAGTTCTAGATTTGGGTTTCTAAACAGCATTATTGCTGATACCTCGCCTTTTGCGATGCGGCACACAATCTATGTTCTCTCTTTTTCTTTATACTGCTTTTGCCACTGCATCTCAATAAAGTTATTATTATTATTATTATTATTATTATTATTATTATTATTATTATTATTATAGAAGTATTGTTGGATTACTATGACAATCAAAGGCGAGTTCGCGATCGCTAATTGAATAATGAAATCCATTTAATAAACAAGAGATGGAATATCAATTGTAGATCAATTTTATCCACAATATCAACTTCTTGCAGTTAGATCTTAGGCTTATCATCAAATTCTGATTGCTGCTAGTATGACTGACTACAGGAGAACAAACCCTTGCTGTCCATTAAATAAATTTTTCTTTGACTATATAGTTAAAGGAATTTTGTTTCGACACATTAGCGAGGTCAACAAGTTGCGAGCAGGACACTGAGAAGAACCGTAGCTTCTCTGACTGGAAAAAGGATGTTAACTGCGTTAAGGTTCCCTGCAAAAGAAAACTGATAAAAGGTGCGGCAATGTTCCGTAAAAGTTGCAGAAACGGACGCACATCGCGAACGTGTAAAGTCGAAGCTCATTAAATCGTGTTAAATGGAACAACAAGAAAATTAGAGTGTCAGGGAGCCGTTAAAGCTACTACCGCTACTACTATATGTATATATGCGTTAGAATTATTTAAATAAAGTAAGATCGATTAGCCTAGGGCCATATAATCCTTTGAATAAAGTTCTAGACAAAGTATAACTTTTAAATTTAGACAGCAATTCTATAATGCACACGTATGTCCGTGCGTAGGTGCGCTTTACATTCCTTCCGTTCCAATCGGGATAATAGTTCTTAACTTCCGACAGTTACAAATATAACATCCAATAGCGTACAGAGTCACACGTCATGGTAGTACGAGTGCGTATATATATACCGATGATGGAATTCGTTCCCTTCGTTCGTGCCGAACAGCCCGGATCGGTACTTATCGCGTCGGGAGCGCGTGGAAGATATTCGCGGGAACTCGCAATTACCCTAATTACACGAAACGAAGCGGTCGCAGCGTCGATGACGCGGCGTCTGCGCGAGTTTATCATGAGAGAGCGGACGGGCGAGAGGGAGGAAGCGAGAGAGCGAGAGACGGGGGAGGATCGTCGAGAAAACGAGCAGCCGGATGGGCGCGCGGCCGGAGGAAGGATCTTAATTTCATAAGGATCCGTTCCCGAAGGAGATCGATTTTCCTGACCCTCGGGTACGTTAATAACCTCGGGTTGCGCGCACCCGGCCGCTTATCCCGCCCGAGGGGGTGGCGGAAGAAGAAGGGGGGAGGGGGGACGACGAAGCGCCGCGATCGCGATAAATAATTTCGTTGGTTATCGCACCGGGCCGGCTTCTGTAATTTTCATGCGCCGGATATACAGGGTGTCCCGTCGGTAAATATTTTTTCCCTTCGCCGCACGAGTTGTCGGGGTGGAATTGCGAATTTTCGGAATCGAGGGAGGAAGCGTTCGAACGGTGATCCAATCACAAAGATATTTAGTGCAGTCGCTCTGAAAATTGGGGATGTTAACGATAATTATCAAAGTCAATAGCCGTTCGTCAGTGTACGTCTATATATTTCTCTTTTACAAAAATTTGTTACGCAGAAAAGTTGCTATATCTTAGAAACATATGTCGATAAGTGTATCTAAAATATTGCGATTTTTCGTCCCTTATTTTTTTTTTCTCACGCAAGACGCATGTCGCGTCGGCGCGGCTCGCATTTCCCGGCGAAAAGCTTCGGCCGCGGCCGCGCGAAGCGATGAAATATTCGACAAGCTGGCATCGAGTTATACCGGCTAAATTCATCGCCGGTTATTTAACCTTTTTTTCCGCCGATACGAGCCACGATCGATTTGGAGCCCGATTAAGGGGAACCGGGCGTTGCGCGCAATGCAATGACAGCGGAGGACGAGTGGAATTGCGTTAAAGTGATTACCCGCTTTCGCATTCCGCTTCGGACATTAATATTGTAATAAAAAATAAACGCCCGGTGCAAATGTATCGACTTATCCGAGTGTCCTGAATACCGGCGTCGAGAAATGCCGGGAGTACGAGTCCTTCATTTCGAAGTTGATTTATGGAAGTTATTTAATTATAAAACGATCCGGGATAGTTCTCACTCACGCGCAGAGCTTACACGCTAAATGCTCCCCTTGAATGTTCACACTTCTCTTTCGCAGTGATTTAAAATATTATATTAACATAAGAGAGAGTTTCCCCGTGTTTTTTAAATAAACTCGCATGTTTTTTTTTTATGCGTGCGACTGAAAAGTTGCCAACGGCCGATCAAATTTCCGCGGAGAAAATCCGACTTCGACCTCATCAAGGAATTCTTAGCTTTAAAGAGAAGAGGCGCAACCTCCGATACACCCTATATGCGTCTGTAGCGTACCAAGATTTACTCTCGCCGAAGCACGGAGTACTTGCGCGCGCGAGTACTTGTGTGCTCGTGCAGCATGTATTTGGGTTCGCGGCGCGTGTGTTTACACGTATACGTACGCGTATGCATATGTGTGTGGCCGCGCGCGCGCGCGCGCGCGCGTGTGTGTGTGTGTGTGTGTGTGTGTGTGTGCGTTTGTGTGTGTGGGGCGCACGACACGCGAAACGGATGATCGAGCACCACTGACGCTCGAGCCACACACACGGGGTTGGTTTGGGAGCTCGCGAATGGCTATGGCGTGCCGAGGGATGATTAATGCACGCCACCACCATCGCCCCACAGCACGCCGTCGCTCTCTGTACACTCGCGCCCCCGCCGCCAACCCCCGTGGCATAGGTCGGGCGAGCGTCATCGTTGTTTTGCACGCACAGGTGCGGAAACATTCTCCGGAAGCGACGCGCGACTCATTGTTCGGTGCGAACTTCAAGGACCGCACATCTCTCTCTCTCTCTCTCTCTCTCTCTCTCTCTCTCTCTCTCTCTCTCTGTACTATTCTTTCTCCTTGTCTCTCCATTTTCCGACCACCACCTCATAGAAATCGGTCCACGATTTTTTCAACGAGGGTAAGAGTTTCCCCGCGCTTTTCTTGGCCGCAGGCTTACTTGCGTCGATTCGAGTAAACTTTTAACGATTTAATTTCTGACAAAGCGCTGACAAAGGTATCGGTCGCTTCTTCGCAACGCGGTCTAATGGAGCTCCATTCATCTTACGGTTTATAGATAATACGCAGAGTTAAATTAAAAGGTCGAAATTGCGAACGTATCCTTTTGCTAACGTGAAATCGATTTCTCTACAGCGACAAGTTATTTCTGCGCTATTCTTTAAACATATATCTCTATATGATATTTACCGTATAAATAATCACGAGTGTGCTAAGCGAAAGCTTAAACTCTGTCATCCACACGAACGAAACGGTAACATCTAAAATTATTCGTGTAGCGAGAACATCTAGCGAGGATATAAAGCATTATCTGTGAATTTGCGCTGCTAAGGAAATGATTAATTCGCTAAATCCGATCTCGGATATATATCTTCTTCATTTGCGGTTCACGGCGTAATTGCGAAGCTCGGATCCGAGATGACATGGATATTAAACTTTCACGGGGCCCGCTGACGACATTTTTCTCCGATGGAAAATAGCCATGTGACGCTAATGAATGCGAACGGTACCTCATTTAGGAGGTATCCGATAGCTTGACAGTTCGATGCTCGGTTTGCATCGAGAAGCACGTCGCCGGTGTGTTTTTCGCAAAAACCCGCGCTTTCAACGACCACCTCGTGAAAGAATCATGCGCGTCACATGGTATAATATATATGTATAAAATGCTTTCAATTAAACGGCCGGATACGTAGAGCCTCCAGCAGATCCCGCGAGAACGGCTGCCCTATATTTCTACATAACACTTTCTTTCCTCTGAATAAATAAGTCCGGCCCCTGCGCTCTTGTCCAGTTCGCGTGGAGAGAAATTACCCTTTCTACAATTTCTACTTCTCTTAAGTATCTCTTTCACATATATATCTCGCGATTCTTTCCGTTATAAATTAATAAATATATAATTATACAGATATATACAATAACCGTCGAAATTAGTGATAACTATATTGAAGATATGTCTTGCATTTTATGAAGATATATATATTGAAGTTAATTGAAGCTAATTATACGGACACATATATGCAACATTTAGTATATGCATCCACTTTCTGATATCCGTCTCAATGGCTTGACTTTTCAAAAACGACAACGCTTTATGTATCCCACTATTTTTATATACGTTCTTTACGATTTACAACTTCCTCTAGCATCCGCATAAACTTTAAATAAATTTAATACGTGAACATTTCCCTATATATATAAGTAGAAATTATGTTACATTTTAATGGTTACCGATATTCCTCGATATCAAGAGCAAGCATATCGCGAATAAACCAAAGAAAATCCCCGTATATGGAAATAAACTGAGGGGTGGAGCATCATGCACATGGTCCTCCAGATCGCAGAGAGACGCGAAATTACGTGCGACACCTTCGTTATCGTGCGAATCGCGCCATAAAGCTGGCGCGTAATAAAATCACAATTGGCGGCCGCGCATAGGGAAGCAGATATATGTATAATATTGCGGGAGGAAGAGAGAGGAAGCGAGGGAGCGGCAGAGGAAGGGAGAAAGAGAGAGGATTCTGGCGGCAGATTTATCGCGAAAATCCAGGTTTACCTCCACCCATCGAGCCCGGCAATAAAGAACCGAAAACTATCGTCCGGATATTGGTCCATATCCAAACAGAGGACCGGCTGCGCTGGTCTCGCCGCCGGTAGCAAGCGGCGGCACCGACCACCATCGTCGCAATCGCCATCCCCTTCGCAAACGACGCGAGGACGCGGGACAACATGCGATCTCAAGGAAGCAAACACGGTCGCGGAAAGCACGAGAGAAAATAGAGAACGAAGAGCGGGGGAAAGGGGGGAAAAATAGAAAAGAGAACGAAGACAAAGAGATACAAACGTGGTCGGCGAGGAGAGGGTGGAGGGGTGGATTTCGCGTCGCTGAGGGTTAAGCCTGATTTGCACGACGTTGATTTTTACTCCAACGTGCATTCTCGACGACGCACGGTAGAGGTAGAGAGGGATGCAGAGAGAACGATCCTTCCGCGAGACAGGATTTAACACATATCGGGTTTATTCGCGCGTGTATATACGGGGTGTCCTCGTATCTCCCTTTACTCGGGGATATTGTTGAAACAGTTCGAGAGCGATCTTTCAATCGGAAATACCGAAAAATTTCATCTATCTAAGTTATATATAATATTAAGAAAGTAACATTCCGTGATGACTCTGCGCTTAATATCTTACAATTATTTATTCGATTTATCTTTTTACAATTAAGTACGATTTTTTAAAATTATTTGCAACGCGCTTCCTCCAATGGTTGGGAAATCGAGTAGGGACTAAAGGTAACGGTAGATTTCCCAGCACTTGCTCCCTGCTCAGCGTACAGCTTCCGCTATACCAGCCGGCGAATCAGCGTGCCGCTCCCCCGGAAAGAAGTGTCGCGTAATCCGGGCTTTAGGTCGAGAGCGGTGTGCACACCGCGCGCATGTAGCGCCCACGCCACACGGTGCATTGTACACCCACACAGCGCGCGCGACGTGTCGCCTACGTGCAGCGGTCCGGTGGGTGTAGGTAACGGGGCTGAACCCCGCTGCGGAGTCGCGGGGCGCGGGGGCAGGGGGGGGCGCCCGGAGTGGAGTGGCGGTGAGCCGGCCGGGGGGTTGCCGGGGCCGGCGGTGGCGGTAACGCGATAAACGGATTAACGGCGAGCTCGAACTCGAGCCCGTAGTTCGGCGGTCGGGTTCGGTCGCGGGGATGGGGTTCGTGCGCCGCGCGAGGAAGGGGCGAGGGGGAGAGCGAGAGAGAGAGCGAGTGAGAGGGGCAAGGAAGGCGCGGTGGGGTGGAAAGGGGGCGGTTGGCGGATGTCACGGCATCGCACGTTGCCCGACACCCACGACCCCGACAACCGCCGCCGCCGCCGCCGCTACCGCCGCCGCCGATGCCGCCACCGCCGCGCTCCGCACTCCCTGATCTCCTCCTCTGTCCTCCCCCTTTTCCGCCCGTCGCCGCCACCGACGCCGCAGCCGCCCCCGTGTCGGTGTCGTCCCACGCCGCACTGCAGCGCAGCTATCCGCGTCAAAGCTCCGCGTTCGGACGGATTCCCCGTTCCGAAGCGCTACACGCCACGCGCTCTATACGCGCGCACCTATGTACACCTGCACCGTCGCTCATTAGTGCGGGGACGCGATAGAATAATAATTTATTATGCCTGGACCGTCCTCGGAGGAGCGGTTGGTTCCGCTGGGAGCGATTACGCGCGACTTTGCGTGACGTACGATATAAATCGGGCTAGATCGCATTAGAGACGTTTATGATATCGTACCTACAACGTTATTAGACGTTTACGTTATTGTAGTTAATTACTGACTTCTTAAGCGTGCAGAACGAACACGTGCGACCAACTTGAAGATTGAATTACTCTCTCAAGTCAATTTTTTGCGAAGACGTCGATAGCTCTCAAATTATAAGAAATGAAAATATGTAGCTTCTCGTAATTCTTTAGTTTCAAATGAATCCTACTAAAAGAATTTTAGCTAAGGCCTAAATTATTGATATATTTAATATCGAAAATCAAGGAGAAAAAACCGAGAGATCCTCTAATCAAGCTTTCGCTAAAGAGAAACTAACTTCGGAGATTGAGCAAGGACTCAGTTTAGAAACAGATTGTCCGCAAAGAATCCATCCATCATGGATTCCACGTGTTGATCCCGTATATGCGTTTATGGATAGGCTCGACGCCGCCGTACAACACTGTATGTACATTCACCGCTTAAAGGTTTCTCTCGCGAGAGTCTATCTACTATCTCGAACTGGTTCTTTCTCATTTGGAGCAAAGGCGGAAGGACTCATATCCCGTTTCAACGCAACCGTTGATCGCTCAAGAGCTTCATCAGGACCGTCGCACTCACGATACCATCGTCCTCCATCTAATCCAACCCTTCACCTCTCCCGCGCAGATAGTTAGGTGCCTATACCCGAGGACATTCTCACGCAGAAAACGTTACGGCGAGAGAGAGAGAGCTGGAGTAAGAAGGGGGGGCATCCGTGCGACCACAGGGGGTGGCGCGGCTTTTATGAGTGCGCGCCTCGTTTCACGGCGGTTTGATGGTGTCGGGATGAAGCGATGGAGAGCACGAGGGCCGAGATAATGGCGAGGAAGAGAGGGGGGAGGGAGAGGACGTTAAGGAGACGACGAGGATGAAGGGGGAGATCTGAGAAGAGAAAGGTTGAGGGAAAACGACGAATCGAGCGGGGAGGGAGGAGGGCAACCGAGGCAAAATGGCGCGCGGCACCCCATCCTGCCGGGGGAACGCGAAGCGAGAACGCCGTGCCCCGCATTTTATCGCGGCGGCTTCATCTTTATTTATCGCCGATACGACTTTACGGCATATATCCCTCCGTATTCCCCGCGGGATTCCGCGCTACGTGCGCCGGCAAAGGGAGAAAGGGAGTTGGGACGGCGCGGCGGTAGGGAGGGCGGAAGCACAACGGGGTCGCGGGAGGAACGGGGGAGGCGGACGACGGTTGACTCCTCGGGAATGCCTCGAGCATTCCGGGATAATTGTCGAAGTTAGCCCCACGGAGCGGTAAGAGGGAGGAGATTGATTTCTTCCCGGTAAAACGAGACCGAGTCGGACCGACGTAAACGAGTGCGCTGTACTTTCATCAATCTAACGATATCGGGAGTGACCCCGTTACAATTCTAAGGATGAGATACACCGGTTTATGCGTAAATTCACGCGGTGATAGCAGTTCTATCCATCAGTACAGTGTCTGTAATAGCAAAGACACCTTGTCGTCACTCATTTCATTACACTGAGAAAAAAAATTTGTTGAAAACCTAAAATATTTAGTCCGACACGTTCAACTAAAACATTAGTTGGTTTAACTGAACATTAGTTGAATTAAAAAAGGTATAGTTCATTCATGTCAACCATCAAAATTTTTAAATCAAGAATTAGTTTATTTAACTATAATGTTCAGTTAAACCAACTAATGTTTTAGTTGAACGTACCGGACTAAATATTTTAGTTTTTCAACAAATTTTTTTTTCTCAGTGTAGTGAATAGCGAAGCCATTAGCCGTGAATAATTTTAACGTATTATATTTGTGTAAGCGGGTGGCTATATATAGGTATATTATGTGAATTTAAACAATCCATATATTTACGGACACACACACGAAATAAATGATACTTTTATTGTTAATAATTAATGCTTAAATGAAAGTTCGCAGCTTGATGCCGACTCGCGAGGCTCACTCCTCGACTCCGCATACAAATTCGCAATTCGCAAACACTTCTACGCTTCTATAATACGTATCTCGTCACGTCTGTATTTCGCAATCGCTCTCTTTTCACGTCTTTACTCATATATCGCTCTTTTCGCACTGATTTTCGATCCTATCTGATACAGATGCGCCTTTGTCTCACTCGACTCGCGTTCACAACGCTGTCTTATTCTTACAATTCTTCTTCTTAGTCCAACATCGTAAACAATGTGTAGTGATCACCACGGTGCTCCATGATGATTGTCTTGGCAAAGGTACTTTCAGTGGTTTGCCATTGCCTTCCGAGAGGTGGTGATCAAATTAAAAATTTGATATGTTCTGGGTGGATCTTTAACACAAAATGGCTGCGTTCAGTAGAAAAAGCAGCTTTGCAACTGTTCTTTAATATGATTGGTTCTTGCCCTTGGTTCCTCCTGGATCTAACTGTATAAACCAATCATGTTAAAGAATTTTACAACTGTTGCAAAGCTGCTTTTTCTGCTGAACGTAGCCAATAATGCAGACGCGCAATTCTTACGCCATAATCCCTACACTCTTATGGGCCATCTACAATGAGTCGCAGTCGTAAGAGTCGTAAGAAATTGACCAATCACAGTTCATTATTCTCCTTGCGATCGAAGAATAATGAACTGTGATAGGTCAATTTCTTACGACTTTTACAACTGCGACTCATGGTAGATGGCCCTTTACAATTAGCAAACACAATTTCGGCGGCAATAAGTATTCCCTAATAGGTAAATAGGTAAATCGTCGCTTTCTCCTGTCCACCTGATCGACTTTATTTATTAAAATTCTAGAAGCTCATCGTATTTAAAAAAAAATCTCTGCGAAACGCAGAATCCAACTTAAAGCGCAGAATTTAATATCGGTCCTCTCCGGAGCGAGCTGCCGCGGATGATTCATTACCGCGTAAACGCGCCTCGCGTGATCGGTACGCTCGGATTTTCATCAGCGTAATCCCCGCGGCGGCCGTGTGCGTGCGCGGACGCGCGTGTGTGCGTGCGGCATGCTCGTTATCGGCGATCGTGCACGAGCAGTCTCCTTCGCCTTCGGCGTCGAACGCGGCGGACAGAGAGGGACAGAGAGAGAGAGAAAGACGGGCGAGAGAGGGCGAGAGAGAGAGAGACAGAGAGAGGGAGAGCGAGAGGTAGATCCGACCGACAATACGGCGGGCACGCGAGGGCCATTAAAGGAGCAAGACCTCCCTCGCAATAAACGCCGCCCGTCACGCCCGCTGGAAACGCGGACGTGCACGCGTGCTCGCGATGTGCACGCACACACAGAGGCGGACGGAGGCGCCCGTAACGACGTAATATAGAGCGCCGACGACGCGCGCACACATCGCGCTTTTCAGCAGCCCCGCGCGGCTGAATACCGCGTAAGAGTCGGTTCACACCGCGCGCGAGAACGGTCGTCTGGCCGCGGCGATTACGATCCGCCCAGGTATTTCGCGATGCGTGTGCGAGCGGGACGTTTATTGGCGCCCTGAGTACCGGGTACCCGGTACCCGGCGAGAGACGCAGAACCAAACACGAAATTTTCCCGAGACCGTAAACATAATTTATCAAGAGAGCTATATAGGATGCACCGTAGTAGTCCGTATTACGAGAACGGTAAAGAAGCGAAAGCGAGCTAACTTTGTTTGCAGGTAGCCGTTGATATTATTAGGGCTGAATAGAAAATAGAACGGAAAAATTGATGTTTGCAGTATATACATATATATATATATATATATGTATATATAAATATCATATTTCCATTCTACTTCCATTTAAAAATTATAGCCTCGGCATCTTGGTATTTTCTTCTCAAAATGATTTCAAGAGTTTACTATTTTAACGGTAGATTTGCGACTGTATACCAGCGTTGTATATAATGTAGAGAAATCTTGTTTCTTTCATCAATTTGCTTGCAGAGTATTCTAATACTTCTCATGAAGAAATTAGTATTGCATAAAGATGAAATCAATTTTAGAAGAATCCTGTATGATATGTCCTAAATTTCAACCGATATAAGCGATATCCGATGTATTACAAAAATACTTGAATTAGAACACAGATACAAGGAATAATTTAAGAAATATTCAACTTCAATGAATAAAGATTCGTACTATCTTCATCGCGCTTATTGTTAGCTATGCTCAGCTATTAGATAACAAATATTTTATGAAAAATAGACGAGACCACTACTTTTTTCAACAAGATCTGAATTTTTGGACAATGTTAACATCATTTAGAATAGTGTTAGCATCACAATAATACTATTTAAATTAGTGCAAAAAGAACGTAAAAATGACGTAATAGATTATTTCAGAAATGTTATGAGAGTTTGCGTTTAACACTAGACTTACCGAAGTAGTCAAAATGACGGATTTATAATTTTTTTTAAAGGCTGATGCCAACATTATCCTCAAATCTGATACATTGAAATGCAGTTCGAAAGTGGTATCAAATGAAAGGTCTCATCAATCTAAAGCCAAAAAAGAATTCCATCTTGGAGCGACTCACCGTTCCAGAGAAAAGAGCTCCTAAAAGTCCCAAAACCGATGACGCCACTTTTGTTTATATAGACTTTTAAGACTTTGATTGTGTTCTAACTTGCTCCAAAAATTGATTTTAGCAAAATATGTTTAAATTGGGATCGCCAAGGGTTAACATAGAATTCACATTGAACTCAATGAACCGATTGATTGTTTACTTTTTGCCCTGATGCTAGGTCCTTAGAGCGATCCTAGTTAGGTCCCAAACCCTTGGCGATCCCAATTTTAACATATTTTGCTAAAATCAATTTTTGGAGCAAGTTAGAACACGATCAAAGTCTTGAAAGTTTATATAAACAAAAGTGGCGCCATCGGTTTTGGGACTTTTAGGAGCTGTTTTCTCTGAAACGGTGAGTCGCTCCAAGCTGGAATTTTTGTTTTTGGCTTCAGATTGATAAGACCTATCATTTGATACCACTTTCGATGTACCAGATTTGAGGACATTGGTCCATAGTATCTTGGCATTAGCCTTTCTCAAATTTGTAATAGTGCATGTTTTCAAATTTTCCATGATTTTTATTGTAATGTGTAAATGATTAAATTGATCTATTTACTTTTCCTCTTCATCCCTTTTCTTTAAAAAGAGAGAGATATATATAATATACTTTTAAAAATATAATATATATATATATAATATACGTATAAATAATAGAAATTAATCGTCGGTACATCTATTGTTAATACATTATATCGATATTCTATATATTAGCTTGATATTTTCAAGCTTAAATATGCCTTTATAGACGCTATTAGAAGTTGGAGGTGCTGTTTAGAAGTGTACCCGAAGAAGAGCCATTTGCGATTAGAGTAGACCCGAGAGAGCAGGTGATCAGAAAAAAACTGCCGAATAGCCGCGTCACGTGCGAGAAAACGTGGTGGTCGTAGGCAAGAAAAATAGCGAGGACGAAGGCAAAAAGGATACCACGGCGCGCGGTTGGAGGGTGAGACGGGCGGGAATGCCAGAGAACAGGGTGACGGGGAAAAAAAGCAGGGAAAGGGATGTTGACGCACGTGACCCGAGCGGTCGCGTGCGAGCATCCATCTCTCGTTCTCGCTCTCGTCGTCGCCCACTTTTTTTCTCCGCGCCGCTCATCCTCCCTCCCGCAACCCCCTTCCGCCGCCCGCGGCATATCCTGCGATGTACGCGCGTCCCGAAGACAAAGACGAGAGTGACGGTAAAAGGGAGGGTGGAAGAGCGGAATAATTTCGCTCTTCCACCGGCGGAAGTGCGAAATTAAATTAATGCCGATATTGCGTCGAATAATACCTGTCTTGCAGTATTATATATTTCTGACGTAGATTTAGGCGTATCTTTTTATTTATTTATATGTGCATAAAAACGCTTTCTTTGTGTCGTAATCCGCGATTATATCGTATGTAGTATATATACCTAACAATAAGACAAAATTACTAGATGAATTAAAATTTTATCTTATTGAAGAGATGAGATCTAAATTCTGCCAACAAACGTTATTTCCTGAAATGTCAGGGGCTTTAGAAAATCGAGCCTATTAAACACGGACGAGAGACGTGAAGGTAAAAGATCACTCCGACGCGTTTTCTAGGCGGTCTTTTTTCCCGGAAAGATCCGCGTCATAAATATGTCGCAACACGACGAGGATTTAAGGGACGGCGGGACAACGCGTCGTCCAAGTACCGCGTCCGCCCTGAATGCCGAGTCGAGTCAGCAGCATCGACGTCGTTCCCCGCGATTGGCTCATCCATATGCATAGGGCCCGGCTTTTATCGAGGCAACAAATAAATGGCGATCCGGCCTCCTCTCTTTGCCCGATGTCGTCTCAATTCCGCGATATCCGCACGCCGGAGACAAGCCGCGCGATTGGACGGCGAAATGGCGGAAGTCGTAGGAAATTAATTCGGGCCCGGGCCAAGACCGGGATGCTATCGATGATTTGCAGGCTGGCCATTCTCGGCCGGCCCTTAATGACCCTCAAGGCCGTTCCCGGCGAGATTC
The DNA here is from genome assembly GCA_003063835.1 of Aphaenogaster floridana. NCBI lineage: Eukaryota > Metazoa > Arthropoda > Insecta > Hymenoptera > Formicidae > Aphaenogaster > Aphaenogaster floridana. The sequence goes on along the minus strand of NJRP01000140.1, from coordinate 316,675 downwards.
CTGCCGGTAATTTCGCGGAAGATACTCGACGCTCCGCCGAAACGCCGTCACGTGGCTCTCGTAATGCGCGCGCGTATATTCTCCGTTTCTCGCACGATACGCAGGCCGAGAGATATCAATAATTTTGTTCCGATAGTTTATCTTGACATCCGCAATCGATCTCGCGCTCTGAAAGAATCGAATTGTTACGAAGAATATTTGTTAATATTCGATATCCCGGATCGAACATATCAGAGGCAACTCTGGCAGTCGAATGCGAAATTTCGAGCGCAAGCAGACCGTGAAAATATCGTCCCAGTTATTAAAATTTTCGGATCGGAGGATCCGCCCGACGTCTGTGGGTAGCGCCCGCAAATCCGGAAGCTTTAGGAGCCGGGCGTGCATTCCGCCGGTGTCTCGGACTGCGAAATTATTCAGGAATCTTCTGCGCCGTAGGATTTGAAGGAAAATGTTCGGAGCGGGACTTCCTGAAATCTCCATGCAAAATCGAGGGACGTCCGGAACGTCCGACGTCGGACGGCCACGAAGCCGGGCTACGATATAATCGCTAATCCGAGTAATTTCCGCGGCACGGCAGGGTCTATTTACGGGTCTCGTTACGCCCACTTATGCCCACGAGGTGTGCCCAAGCGCGCGGCAGTTCGACCTTCATCGAATTCCCAAGATAGTGTCAAGTCTTCATTTGACAGGAACAGGCTCGTCGTGGAAGTTGCGGGGCAACAAAATTCATTTATCTATTTATCTATTTTTCGACGGGATTAACTTCGTGACGAGAAAAGAGGTAGACGATAACTGCAAAATCGAGTGTAACATTTACCATAATAAAAAAGAAGTACAAAAATTAGTGCTAATATGAATAATATACGCAAATGCTAAACGAGGATCATCATAGCGAGGAGCGGAAAAATAATCTATCGAAAAGAAACCCAGATTCGAGAAAATGTTTAAATTTGTATACAGAATCAGACAGAATCGATATCGCATTTAGGGGTTCGTAGTTATACTTGGATCTTAAGAACGTATCAAGTGGAACACTCAGAATGAGGTTCATATTTTGAGACGACTAAATAATCATCCTCTGATTAGAAAACAACTTAATATTTGAACTGAGATTAATCCAACAAGAATTAGTATCTAGAACACTTTTAGCTTTTCCGAATTTTCAGCAAACGCTGGGACTATTTTATTTTTGTTTTGTATTCCATCATTGATTTTCAAGGTAAATATGCCTTCCGGGATCTCGAAATCATAAATTATATTTCCGTCGTGAAACAAAGTTTGGATCCATTGACAAATAAAATTCTGTTACTTACTTATCGTCATTGTCCTTGATACAATTCGTCAAGATTATTTAATTTCGTTCGTCATAATCGATTTAACTTATTGTTAGCCGATCAAATTTCCGAAACAGGTGAACTGATCTTAAATTCACGGCAAGGCACGCGTTTCTGCCGTGGTAGCTTCGCGTGGTAGCCTCGGAAGTTACGGCTCGTGTTCGATGCCAAACGATTATCAGAGAATATTATGATACCGCTTATGGGCCATCTACAATGAGTCGCAGTCGTAAAACCCCGTCTACAATATGTGGAATAAGCGTGGAGTAAGAGTAAGAGGGAGCCAATCATAGGCGCTGGAGTAAGGGCATGAGCGAATTAAATTTATTTTATTTCCTAATCCTACTCTTACTCTTACGTTTACTTCTATTGTAGACCACGCATAAGAGTTGTAAGAAATTGACCAATCACAGTTCATTATTCTTCGATCGCAAGGAGAATAATGAACTGTGATTGGTCAATTTCTTACGACTCTTACGACTGCGACCCATTGTAGATGGCCCTATAGAGTTTGGTTAGTGCGTATGTGGTAACAATATTCAAGTATCTGGTTATTATGACTACAAGAGTAAAAAAGCAGATTGGATTAGCGTGGCATGTAGAGTTAAAGGAGTATTGATGAAACTAAACAGAATTTCTGGTTTTTATAATTAGAAAAGAAAATCTTGTGTGTGTGCAGGACTGCGCTGCTAGACAGCGTCCATTTCTTACAAGTAAAATTTGTCCAGCTAGTAATATAAGAGAAGCTCGGCCATGTCATAACCATTCGTGCATCGTTTGAGCATGCATTTAAAGCGAGATATGATTGTGTCTTTGCACCAAAAAAGTTTTATTTTTTTACAAAAAGTAAAATTGCAATTAAATTACAATCAAAAGTTTCGTTACTTCGATTTAACTTAGCCGATCAAATTTCCGACAGGTGAGCTGATCTCAAATTCACAGCAAGGAACGCGTTTATTTCTGCCGTGGTAGTTTCGCGTGGTAGCCTCTGAAGTTACGGCTTGTGTCCGATACCAAACGATTATCAGAGAATAGCGACCGATTTTTCGATAAGGAGACATCGACGTCGGTTTAGAGTGCTTCCCCGCGCGGTGTCCCGCGTGCGAGAGTACCATCCCGATATCGCACGTACAGGCGATATTAAGTGGCGTGTGTGACACGAGCACTCGTGCTCGTGTGCGCGTCAGGGAAACGGGGCGTCGATAAGACGACGTGGTCGTCGGCCGGCAGCGGTCGGTCCCCGACAGCGGAGAGACAGATCGCGCTCGTTGGCCGCCGCGCGGCCCGGCGATAAGATAAGTTCGCGCCGCCGGTCGCCGGTACCTCCCGGTATATGCGTGCGGCGCGCTCGCGTGAATAATAATAGCGGTAGCGCGCGAGAGGTACAAGCCGCGGCGCGCGGCGCCGCGCCGTGCCGCGCCGCTCACACGCGCGCACACGCCACGCACACAAAGAGAAGTCGCCGGTAGGTATGTACCGGCTCATTGGTCGCACCGTATAATTAATGGGGACGCAAACCCTGGGTGACGTTTGTATGCAAATGCCCGCATGTACAATCTCTCCCGGTTGCCCGCTCGCTCGCTCGCTCGCTCGCTCTTCTCCGGCCGCGGCTCCTATCACCGGCGAACGTCTCGCTCTATCTAGCACGCTCGCTCTATTGCGCCGTTCGCCGCGGGGGAAAACGCGCGGCCGGTCGTACTAATACACGGGCGGGGATGTCCCGCGCTTACAACGCGTCCCGACGCAATCCGTGCCGGGGCGAAATTGCCCCGGATCGCCGCGCCGGTCGATGGCTTAGGGCCATAGCACCCAGAAAAACGTTAGCAGTAAGACTAACGTTCATTTCCACCAATGTAGATTATTTTTAATCTCGGTTTAACTTACTCCTTATCTTTTTCTAATTCTTCAACTCTTACTCTTTATCTTTTTCTAATTCTTCAATTCTTACTCTTTATCTTTTTCTAATTCTTGAATTCTTACTCCTTATCTTTTTCTAATTCTTGAATTCTTGAATTAGAAAAAGATAAAGAGTAAGTTAAACCCTGAGATTAAAGTTAATCTACATTGGTGGAAATAGGGATTAAGCAGTAAGCGAATCGGCCAATCATAGTCGAGAATTGTCAAAAACGTAAGGCTACCATTTTGAAATTCTTGGCTCCGATTTGCCGATTCGCTTACTGCTTAAGTCTTCCTGCTTACGTTTTTCTGTGTGCTATGGCCCTTACGATTCCATCTACGCTCTGCCCGCAAAATGAAGAGAGAGACTCACTACTCGGTGTCGCGCGCACTGGGTCGCTGAGAAAATTCTCAAATCCGAGGACGCGTCTGCCGTAAGATTCGCCCATTTCTCCCTATCTCCAACAATATTCCCCGACGTAACGCGTCTCGATAGCGCAGCATTCTCGATATGTAGCGAGACGCTCGCCGTGGCACGATCCGCAACGGGGGATCCGACGGCGTGGCTGATGACGGAATTCTCTCGTAAATCCATCGGATCCTCCGTTGCTGACGATCGACGACGAGGGAGGAGGAGGAGGAGGAGGAGGAGGAGGAGGAGGAGGCGAGAGTCGTTACGCAACGTCAAGCGGGCGATCGATCGATCTGGGAAGTCGCGCGCTTCCCAGCGGTATGCTTAATCGAGGAGTTAATTTGCGTAACTATCGCGCCGCTATACACATACACACACGCACACGTATATACGTACATCGGGCAGCATTAGGTCCGCGCCAAACTGCACTAGACCTTGCAGCGCGTATACGCGCAGTGATTCGACGATGGCTAAATAGCGCGTATTCAGTGTCGATCTCGTTACAAGTGCGAAACACGTTTAACCCCAGCGTCCGTTAACAACGGCTATAGAGAGCCGTATTGTTTCCGCCGTGTATTAATGGCACCTCTGGTCGTCCGCGCCGCGCTAAGTAGTCAGCCACGCTCTATAGTCGGGATAAAAATAATCGCCCGACGTCGCGCGGTCGTTGCGTATGCACCGAGTGTGACTTATAGCCGCGCGCCGCTAAGCACGCGTTACGTATCGGGAACGCGGAGTCCGTCCGCGCCGCCAAGTATCGCCGATAATTCCGCAATGAACACGCGATTTGCGATACGAGTGGCGAGGACGGTCTCTCCGGATTTCTTTTGTAACGCCCTCGGTCACGAGATAGCGCGTGTACGAATCCAAAACCGGAAAGTCCAGGTCTTTCTCCCGATCTTCCTCTTACGTACCAAATAAAAATAAAAAGGTAATGAGTTAAGCGGTGTCTACAGTGAGATTTTAAGGTTTAACCCTTTCGCGCCTAAAGCGGTATCTACAATAAGATTTTAAGTCGTAAGACTTAAGAAATCGACCAATCACAATCAAAATTGCGGTCGTACTTTTAGAATGCTCAACTGTGATTGGTCGATATGTTAAGTCTTACGACTTAAAATCTCATTGTAGACACCGCTTAACGGGACATATGTGTCCCATCGAAGATGGGAAAATTACAAGGCGACGAATAAACTTTCTAAAACACAAAAATTATGTCGTGAAACATAAAGAAATCCAAAGAAAAAAAAATCGGCGCGAAAGGGTTAAGGATGTCGATCAATCACAGTCGAGCATTCTAAAACGTAAGACCGCAATTTTGATCGTAATTGGTCGATATGCTTAAGCCTTATGCCTTAAAATCTCATTGTAGACACCAAGCGAGTGGTACATATATAAAAACGTAAGCAGTAAGTAAATCGACCAATCACAATCGAGCAGTAAGGAAATGGACATTTCTGATTTGCTACTGCTTACATCATTGCCTTACTGCTTGATTGTGATTGGTCGATTTACTTAGGGCCATGGCACACAAAGAACGTACGCAGTAAAACTTAAACTTAAGCGAATCGACCAATCATAAGTTTTGAGTTTTAAGATGGCGTCCTGTCTCGATTGTGATTGGTCGATTCGCTTAAGTTTAAGTCTTACTGCGTACGTTTTTCTTATGTGGGCCATGGCCCTTACTGCTTACGTTTTACTCCTTATGCTTTTGTACGTGTCACTAGCCACCGCGAGAGATACGTGAACGTTTTCGACGTATCGCGAGGTCGTTCGAGAGACGAGTAGGAGCCGCGATAAAATGAAAATTGAGTTCGGCAAAATAAACGAGCCGACGACGGCCGCGTGTCTCTTCGTTTTCTCGTTTCGCCTGGGCGCGGATTCCACGTCGTCGTCGTCGCCGCGCCGCGGGGAGAGGCCGACTCTACCGTTACTTACAATTAAACCGGGCATCCACACGGGCCCGATCGTTCGTGCCTGACGATCGCAATCGCACGCGTCGTAAACATCCAGGTTACGATTGGTTTCCCTTGCCGCCTCGCGCCGCGATATCTCCCGCCGTAAAGCCGAGAGAACGCGTCGTCGATGCGTGGCGTGGCGCGGCGCGGCGCGACGCGACGCGGCAGCTACCGAACGGACGTGCTGTGCGTATCCGCGGCGAGCGCGCGTAATAACTCGCAATAAATATCGGGCGCGTCGGGAGCGCGCCGAGCGACGACGCCACGCGCATTGGCGCCGCCGGAGATTTCCTCGGGGAGCCGCACGCGCGTCCTTAATTTGTTTTACGGACAGATAAATTAATCAAACGAATTAATTAGGCGGAGTTGCCGTAAAACGCGTGGATGGATGAATATACAATCCGTCAGAATAAAGTATATTTTTAACCCTCAGTACCCACACTTCTCTCAAAAAAGTTCCTATCTACACTTACTCGGGTATTCCTAACCCGGCGTTTTCTTTTGCTTGTATATCTCGGGTTGTAATGCATCGATTTTAATTAATTTTTCTTTTAAATCGATAGTTTAAAGACTGAAAAAAAAGAATATTTGGGTGAGAAGGTTGAAAAAGTCGTAGCACAAAAGATATTCTACAATAAGTAAAAAGGGATCGGAAAAAATGCCGCAACTTTGAAAATCGGCCCGGGTTACGTTAACCCAGTGTGGGTACTGAGGGTTAATCTTGATTCTTATCTTTAATCTATTTTTAATCCTGAGAGTCCTATCTTTTTTATTTTAAAGTATACCTTCCAAAAGATGAACTCTAAGAATAAATATACAATTCCTTAAAATAAGTAAAATGTATCTCCAAAAAGATTAACCCTAAGAATGAATATACAATTTGTTAAAATAAGTAAAATGTATCTCCGAAGAGAGATTAATACTAAATTTGAAAAAGCTGCAATCATATTCGATTTACGAGCAGATCGAACGGATGCTTCTACTATGCGTCGAGGTATCGCAAATCTCTCTCTCTGTGTCACGAGGCGAATAACGGCGGAATTGACGTTGGCACGCGCGCATTTCGCGGACACCCAGTGGAAAATTATGAAAATGCGCGTCGCGGAACGCGGCCCGACGGCCGCAGCGACGGCGAATATATACGCGGCCGTGTATCGTGGGAGCCGCGGCCGGCAGTGGCACGAGGACCATTAATGATGCATAGCCCGTTGGCGTTAGCCTGGCAGTCATAATGACCCGGTCGACTGGATGGTTAGCTGCTGCCTGGTCGGTCGGTCGGTTGGCTGGCTGGCTCGCTGCCTCGGCGTGCTCGTGTCGAAACGCGGATGCGTCGTTCAGCGGCTATATACGAGCCAAGCGCGTATACGTATATACATATACATATATATGCATAAATCGGCTATATATATATATGGAGAGAGAGAAAGAGAGAGAGAGAGAGAGAGAGAGAGAGAGAGAGAGAGAGAGAGAGTAGATTATACTTTTATAAAGTAAATATAAATATATTAAAAATATATAAAAAGTAGATATATGTGTGCGTATATATATGTATATATAAGTATAATTTATTATACCTAAGTATAAATATATACAACTTATACATATCTACTTATTATTAGAATGGAGTGATTTTTTAATCTCATGCTAGACATGGATTTTTGGAAAGGGCGTGAAAAATGATGAATTTTAGTTAAAAGAAAAAAAAATTAAATGAAAACGTACCCCCCCCCCCCCGTAAAAATCAGTGAAAATTGAAAAATTCGATATTTTTCGTTTCTATTTTATTTTAATATCTGTTCGGTTAGAGTTTAGGTTAGTTACAATTTTTTCTTAGTTTTTTCTTAATTAACGTTTAATTATGATTTTAATTACTTAAAGATTACACAATTAAATTTTAATATTATAATAAAAAAGGATTTAAGATTAATAATAATAACTTTTTGTGTAAGTGTCCGGATATACGTCCGGTCACTGGGACGTTTATCTTATGTATTTTATGAGAAATATGAATAAATACGACATTTTCAGGCATTAACAACGCTAAAGCGAATTTTTCAATTTTCACCGATTTTACGGGGGGGGGGTTACGTTTTCATTTAAATTTGTTTTCTTTTAACCAAAATTCATCATTTTTGACGCTCTTTCCGAAAATCTATGTCTGACATGGCGTCAAAATGGAATCAAACAAATCGCTCCATTCTAATGTATATATGTATATAAATATATATATATATATATATATATATATATATATAAGTAAATATATGTAGATATATATATATATATGTAGTAATATATGTAGATATATATATATCGATTATATATTATATATATGATATATAATTGGCTAGTGTCTGTAAATGGCGCTTCCGTGCGCGCCTCTCCTGTTATTATCCTTACTTTCGAGCGTGATTCCCCTCGCTCTCCCCGATGCATTGCGGTCCGCTTTACAGCACTGGCGCACGACCTTATACCATCGTCGTGGCTTTTTGCGTTGTTGAAGCCGCCGCCGCCGCCGTCATCGCCGGAGGCACGAGAAGAGCGGCGCGACGCAAGGATACCGCCGCGCGAGACCGCTGAAATAAATACTCCGGAAGAAGGTGGCAAGAGCGCGTATAAAGCCCGTATATTTACGAGCTGCCAGATTCGGTGGCTGCCGGCGTTCCCCCGTCTTTCTGGCGCACGCCGCGTTCTCCGATTTCCCCGGCTTTAGAAAAATGGGAAATTTTTAACTCCGCGCCCTTTTCCCTTCGTGTACGAGTGTCCGGGATACGCACTCTCTGGTATCGGCAGTAAATGTATTTTCTTAGAGAAACTTTCGTAACTCTCGGAATTCACTTCGATTATTCTCTTTAGTCTTTCGCTTTTAAGAAATGACGAATGTTTAGCGAAGATAGAAATTTAATATTTTGCAATGGACGGAGTTCTACTTGTGTGTCGCCAGAGATATTCCATGATATCTTTCGAGATCTCGATATATTTCCTCGTTGAGACGACGAGCGCGGGTCGGCTTCTCAGATGTAACGCGGCTCCAAATTGAGCCGCAGTGCCGCAACGACGAGTAGAAGCCGCCGTCTACTTAACTCATCTGCCAGCCAGCGATCGCGATAACGTTCGCGCGGATGAGTACATACCCGAGATAAGAATAGATACCGCGCGAGGCCGCCGGCGCCGCGAACGCGCCGGATCGGCTTCTCGAGTGCGGACTGTCCGCTTTAATTTACGCGAGCTGTGCATCGAAGAGTTAATCAGCAGGATGCGATGAACGGAAGCTGAGCGTGTGCGAGGAGGATTGACAAGAGAGCCGACCGAACGGCTCGCGATCACGATGACGGCCTCCTTATCGGTATCGCCCTGTCCATTCGCGGCATATGCCGCGCGTCGCGCGGCATACCGGAGCTCGCGTGGAGATCGCTCGCGCGTGTTGAACGCGACTTTGCCACGCCAGGCCGAGCCGCGCCGCGGGCGTTCTCGCGCTCTCTCTAATGAGGATTGTCCTTTCTTGCATGCCGGATAGCATTTCGACACCGGGCGTCTCGAATTTCTCGTGCGCACCTCTCGCCCTCGTTCCCTCTCGCGCGCTTATGCCCCCCTCTGCCCCTCTGGGGAACGATCGATGCCGAAGCCGTCGAGCGGAGACTCCTCTATATCGCTCGCGCCTCCTTACCTATCATCTCACCTTTCTTCTTGTCAGATCCGTGTTACCCATTAGAAATGGTAGATCCAGTACGTAGGGATCTACGGAAGAATATCGAAGGATATCTATAGAAGGTTACTGGAGAATTAAAGTCATCACGGAATTGTATCGTAAAATTGTAGATGCTTCGCGCAGCTTTCGACGCGAAGTGAATCCTGATCGGAACAGCTAGACACTCGAAGTGCGTTATCCTATATCTTATCCGTATCTTATCTCACGAACGTTTCACATTATACTTTACAGACTTCGCGCGGCGACCGGAATTTATCATAAGCCCGTATCGACGCGCCGTCACATTCGAACAAGTTTCTCAATAATTACCTGAGTGACAGGCGCAATCTCTCGCCGCTGACGGCGGCGTTATCCTTTCTCAGCAAGAATGATCTGTGAATGGATCCGCCCAGACTCGCGAGTTTCTCTCTATTGAACTTTCTTTGTCTTAATTAATTTCTTTTTCCGAGATCGACCGGTCGATCGCGATTTGGCCAACTCTGGTTTAGATGCTAAATTTTAGCTAGTCAAATAATTATAAGGAATAGATGGATATATGTGGTTAAGGAAATTTTTGTAAACCAAGTCCCTTCTTGGCATGTAAG
>NJRP01000140.1:276656-291596 GCA_003063835.1 Aphaenogaster floridana | reverse complement strand
GTAAGAAATTGACCAATCACAGTTCATTATTCTTCGGTCGCAAGGAGAATAATGAACTGTGATTGGTCAATTTCTTACGACTCTTACGACTGCGACTTATTGTAGATGGCCCTTTAGACAAACATGAAACGCATTGTTCCGGAAAAGAGAATTCGCTGGTAGAAATATGGAATTGACGTCTTCTTATTGTTAGCGGAGAATTAACTCTCGCTTTCCCTCCACCGCAATACATTCCTCTCACTTTTAATTTCATTTACCGAGCTATATACGTGGCAAGATACTTTTTGCTTTGACCCAGGAATGAAGTTACATTTTTTCGTCCGTATTATCAGAACTTGATATTTCACAGGAAATGTCTGATTATATCTAATATAATATTGTTTTTATTATCATAAGTATTACTCCGATATAATGACGAAATCATGTTAAGACCAATATAAACAAATAAGATTATAAATAATTAATATTATAAATAATTAAAATACGTCTCCAAGATACTTTATGTACATTGAACTGCGAAGAATATAAAAGGAAGAGATAACATTGCGATTTCAGTGACTCGCGAGTCGCGGCATGACTCCGGGAAAAGTTGGTGATTAAAAACTTGCGGCAAAAAGGAGCGCCAGCTCGGCGTTACTTCTGACCCTGCATCCTCTGACTCTCTCTAATCTCCGCGAAGTGGGTCAGTTTCGCAACGCGGCGGATGGATTCCGAGATCGCGGATTTTGACGGTCCGACCTTCGCTCGTTTCCGGATCGTATAAAAAAAAAAGCGCGGCAGCGGCGGCGATAGAGAGATACGCCGCGCGGGGCATAAAACGGATATCGCTCTCCACGTGGACGCGCCGTTAAAATCGCAGCGAAGCGCGGTGCATATACGCGAACCGTTGAGCTATTAAGCGGCGAGATACGCGTGCCGAGAGACGCGAGATTAAAATATAAAATCGCCAGGAAAGATAAAATTCGATACGTTAGACCAGAGATCGTATCGCGGTTACGCTCGATAATTTTTTAAATATAATTAACTTTGTCTAATTAACCCTTTCGCCTGAATACGCCTGAGTCGTTAGTATCCGAGCCAAAATAAAGGAACCCACGCCTTTCCTTCGTTAGGGTTCAGAATTCATTAAAAATAAAATATTTAATAAATAATTTTTATCAACATGACCACATGAAATCATTAACTACAATGTAGACAGATGTTCCATGAATTTAAAAAAATTTTTTAAATACTTTAAAGTGAGGAAAATAACGTCGGACGCAAAAGACCCACAGAAGTTATTCAGTGGAAAGGCGTCGAAAAAACGCATTCGGAGGGTTAACATTGTCTTAAATAGAATTAACATTGGCGAAATGACATGTCTAAAAGTGGCGGTCGTTCCGCCAGTTCCTCTCGAATTCTCATTATACGGCGAAATCGTAGCCGCAGCTTACTCGGTGCACGTGACAAATGCATTTCCACATTTCTTCTTGCCGTGCGGCAAAACGCAGCGGGTCGCAAGGGCACGTCGCGGCACGAACGGTGCGTGTCGGAGCCTTGTGACGCCAATTTGCGGTAATTGGACGTATTTACGAGCGGTTATCTCATACAGATCGTCCGGACGCCCCCGCCCGCGCGGTCGGCGTCGTTCAAAAAGCCGTAATTCGGTTTATCCAATTAGTCCGCCGGTCAGAAACGTGGAAGGATCACGCGCGATCTGAAGACCACGGTGTATTTACGCCTAGAACTTTTCCTCCGTAGCTATGACGTAATATTTGAATAATTTCAGTTCCCGCGATCTTCGCTCAAGTTGCACGAAGTGTCCACCGACAGATTCCTCGATAAAAATATCACTGTAAAAAAAGTATGTAAAATTACAGGGGAACAAGTGTAAAAATTATATGTAAATAAGTGTAAAAGTTACATTACTTATAACGGAAACGTAACAAAATCATGTATTTGTACAATTATTATTGTGAAAATACGTGATTTTGTAAGTTTCCATCATAAATAATGAAGTAATATTACACTCCTTTTTTACAGTGTAATTGGGCATTAACGCGCGCGGTCGGCGTCGTCCAAAAAGCCGTAATTTGGTTTATCCAATTAATCCGCCGGTCAGAAACGTGGAAGAATCACGCGCGATCTGAAGACCACGCTTGTATTTACGCCTAGAACTTTTCCTCCGTAGCTATGACGTAATATTTGAATAATTTCAGTTCCCGCGCTCTTCGCTCAAGTTGCACGAAGTGTTCACCGACAGATTCCTCGATAAAAATAATCGGGGATTAACGCGCGCGTTCGCGTGCTTCGCGTGACGCGCGAGGGCGCTCGCTGCGCGAAGTTCCGAGTACCGAGGGTACTCGCGCGTGATCCCACGGTGCACGCGTGCGTCAAATGCGGCTGGGTGCCCTTTTAAGGTGATCCGCGTTGCGTGCGAGAGAGTACGGGTCGCTCGAGCGCGCCTCGCGAGCGACGCGGTCTCCTATTAGGAAAGTTTCCGCGGTGACGAAAGGGCGTAACTTCGTGCACTCGTCTTTATTAGCGGAGTGGATTCGCGGCGGGAGACGCGCGCGTCGCGAATACGTACTTAACAGCGCGGGAATTTTAGGTGAAAAGTTTTAAATTTTCACAACCTGTCAGAATCTTTTTATTTCAAGTGGAAGATACAGAAAGAGCTAAAAGGAGATGAAACGTATACGTATTAATAAATCGGTAATCGGTAGACGATCAATAATTGATCAATATGGCTGTCTTTGTATTTAATGTACTTACATATTTCTTTGTTAATTTTCGGCTATAAAATATCTTTTGCATTCTCATTAACACTAATAATTTGGTCTTCTGCGCGCCTCTTAATCCTCATCTTCATCTCACACAATAGTATATTTATAGTAAAAATTATAAGATTAAATATTAATTTTCTGCTCTATCGCATCTTGCCGCTTGTGTTGGGAACGTAATTTTCCTTCGTTCATTCACGTAGGCTGATAAACAACTGAAGGAAGCAAGACAATTGACCTCACGGATAGTGACGTTATGAATGAAAATACAAAAAACTTCACCAACACTTTTAAATCTTGTAATCGACCTATACTTAAAGGTATTAGGAGCGTCTGGTAGAACGAAGTGCGAGGGTTAAACAAACAATGGTACTTACATAAACGTAAGAGAATTTCCCACGCTCTATCAGAAACCTCGTGTCTTTCTTCGCGTGATAAGAAAGTCGTAATCTTTATCGTTTCGTCGGGTTATCATCGTCGCGGAATCGGTACGGTGGTTAAGGGAAAAGGGCGCATTCCAAAAGGGCGCCGTTGATCTACCAAGGGCGATGAAACTCGCAGGATTTCGAAACGGGAGGGAAGAGGAGGAGCGGAAAGAGGAAAAGAACGAAAGAGGAAGGAGGGAGACGCGGTGGACGCCGGTCGTCGTCGAGCGACGGCTTAATTGACGGCACTTAACGGATCGTCGTTATGCCTGGCTTAATTACCTGTCGCTCGTTGCCGCTAGTTCGCGCATTTTAATCGATTTATCATACGCGAGGCGAAGGCGACGACGTGCCCGAATATGACAATGCAATGGACAGGCGTGCGATGTCACGTCTCCAGGATCGAACGGAAGCGACTCGAGCTACCAAATTTTCTTGAAAACTAACTTCCACCGTGCCTTTTGAAAACTAACAAGTCCGAAATAGCAAATTAAACCATATAATCTTAATTAACACTCTTCATGAAGCGTCTATAAACGTCTATAATGAAAAAGAAAAATAAAACTATAGAATTATTATTTTTTTAACTAGGAGCGCTATTAATTTTTAGAGGGCGCAGGATTTTTTTCTTAAATCGCGAAAATTTCGATGTAGGAAAATATAAATAATATAATTACAAGACCGCGAAGTGTATCAAACAATTAAAATCGAGAACGGCCAAATACGGTCATAGCAGATCTTAGTGCTCATATTTTATATTTTAATATTTTATGTGTGTGATTTTTCTAGTTCTTTTAAATCACACATAAAATATTAATGAGCACTAAGATCTGCTATGACCGTATATTTCGTTCTCGATTTTAATTGTAGGAAAATATATTTAACATATAATCGGATGCAAAATATGACACTGATTTCGAAACCTTTACAACGTTTCGCGGCCCTCTAAAGGTTAAACGTCAGCTTGGATATTTTCTGGAGATGTCGCGATTGGCGCAAACTTTTCGTGTTAAGGACGACGCTCAAGATTGTTCATTCCTCGCGTATTACATATGAAAGCAACTTACGATAATAGGTCTGTACATTTACTTAAAGATTTATCTCCGAAGCGTCTGTGGCGTCGTACAGCCTCAGCTGCTTCGCTGCACGCATAACGTGCCGAAAAAGTGACCGTGACCGGCCACGATTAGCGGCGACTGTTGTTAAAACAGTCTGCCTGAAAAAAAAAATTCCGACGTTTCGCGAGGTTCGCACGTCGATGCTGATTCACAGTTTGCCACTCGCCGTACGTGACGCGAAGTCGCAAACAACGAGAATGTGATTTATCGCGCGTAACGCGCTAATCGGCGGCACCGTCAAAGTCACGCCGTCACGCCGCTCGAAGCTGTCCCCTTTATCTCCCTTCTCTTTTTCCGCGCGCGCCTATCTTTCTAAGTCACGCCAGCCGAGAGAGTCACGACGGCCGCGGAATTATCTCGGAGGACGGGAGGGGGGGGGGCAGAATACAATTTTTCGGTAGCTATCGGAGGGGAGCGGTGGAATTGAAGTCTCGCGGAGGAGGGATTTTTCTCTTCGGAAGAAAAGTCAGCGACGAGCAGCAATTAACGTTCTTAAAAAAAAAATGATGAGATAGAGCAAAGAAGGTGAAAAATTCGATATTACTGATAATTCACCCAGCGGTTCTTCCAGCGATCGAAATATTTGTCGGTCTTTCATTAACGAGAATTCAACGGGAGAAAATCGCGATATTTCAAGCGTCGATGATAGACGTCCTTCGGATCCTCCATCGAGAGCGTCGTCCAGCTCTCGTTCGAGGATCGGAATCGAAGCGAGGGGAAAGGGAAGAGAAGAATACAAACGGTCCACGACTAACCCAGTTTCTGCCTCCGAATCACCGAGGCGTAATTTAAACGCCTCTATTACAAAATTCCTCCGCTGCTTCACCCGCAAGCAAGCACGCACGCACGCACGCGAGCGAGCGTGCACGCACACGTGCGCACACATACACACGTAGAGGAGGCGAACGAGGTCCACCGCGAGAGTCCACCGTCGACAGACGCGCGTCTCGCCCTCCTTCCACCGTCCCCCTCCCCCCACTCTCCTCCTCCTCCCCCCGCGCCGTCGCCGCCCTTCATGCGCGCCTCTCGTAATAATAGAAGGACGCGACGGAGCAAGAGTGCCGCTCTCCGCGCACTCTTCGGTCGGCGGCGATGACACGCGCGTGCACACATACGTACACGTGCGCACTCGCACGGACGCACGCACGCACTCACACGTACACGCATGACCGCGCGGCGGCTCGCTCGTTTGTTTACCCGTCGCGGCGCTCCCGTGTGAACGCACCGCGCGCCGACTTCACCTCGTCTTCCACCCCGACCCTCCGTCCCACCTTCCTCCTCGGCTTACTCTTCGTCGCCCTCGACGTCACTCGACGTATCTGCGGTGCCCCTTCCCCCGCCCGCTCCGCACGCGTCCTCGCCCGTTTATCCTTCTCGCCGACCGTCCCCCCGCCTCTGTCACTCTCGCGCGGTAGTCGCAATTCTTCCCCCCCCTCCCTCTTTCTCGTTAGAGCCGACTTCGCCCCGTCTTCGTCGTTCCGCGCGTCGCTTCTGCTCGCGATCTCCCGTCTCCGTCGCCCTCGCCCGTCTGCACCTATCGCCGTTTCTCTCCTCTCCCTTTCTCTCCCGCCGTGGCGCTCCGCGCAGCTCCGCTACCTTCATCTCTCACGGGGATACCCGCCGTCTCCTTTTCATCCGCTCGCCCGCCGTCTCTCTCCTCCTCTCCCGGCGGTCTTCTCTCGCTCCGCGCCGTGAATATCTGTCGTCTCCCGCCTCGGCGGCGGACGTGCCTTTGCTGGTCCGGCCTCGCCATTTCACACGCTATCCTCTTCCCACGTGGAACGTCGGCGTTACTTTTCGCGTCTCCGCGGGCGATCCCTCCCCCCCCTCGTCTCTCTCTCTTCTCCGTGAGCGCCGCTACGCGCGCGTTTCCGCTCTCGCCTCTCCTCCGCGGTTTCCCGTCCCGATAGATTAACGATTAACGCGTCCGGCGAAACTATCGCATGGCACCTGCGCGCGGAATAAATCTGCCGCTGACGTGAGCCTCCGAGACACCCGGTGCGTAACGCCTTCGCCTCCGTCATCCGTTTCAGTCTGATCCACTTTATCCGGCTCCATCTCCGCTCATCCGCGACTGTCGCGTCGTCGGAGATTGGCCCCGCGACCGTCGGAGCGAGCGACATCGGCACACCGCCAGCGAGCCGAGAGAGTCACAAAAAAAGTGAAAGATTATTCGGAACGTTGGGACGCTCGTAAAGGACTGGGCTGCGAGAAGCCGGCTCCGATTGCCCATAGCGGGAAGAACTTGGATATTTCAGACCTGACGACGTGACACACTACCGACTGCAACGTTTGAACTTTCATGAGATTGAAATGAGAGCGAGACGAGCGCGAAAGGGTAGTATCGCGTCTTCGAAGGGGTGGAAATCGACTAAAGAAGCAGAGGAAGAAGACGACAAGTCAATCTTGGACAACTCGGGCCTTATCCAGACCTAAACCCGCTTACGCTCGATCTAGAACCGGTAATATCCTCGTAAAATTGTCCAGGAGCCCAGACCACCCAGAAGCTAGACGCTCCGCGTTTAAGGCCACATTGTTAATTCCTTTGGGTCATTTTGGACTATTCTATAGGTCGCCATTGCTCCTACTCAATATGTTGTTAATTTCGACACCTTGTTTTAGTTAAATTAACGACAAATGTGGTCATTTTGACACACACATGGTTAAATGTTAACCAATGTTTTAGTTAAAGTGACGACATATTGGGTAGGAGCAGTGGCGATTTATAGAATAGTTAAAAATGACCCAAAGGAATTAACAGTACATCATATATAAAATTCCGTAAGGACGTAAGACGCAAGCGTAAGAAGAACGACCAATCCCAATCGAGGTGTGGGGTTACGACCAACACAATACTCGATTGGGATTGGTCGATTTTCTTACGCTTACGTCTTACGTCCTTACGGAATTTTACACAGAGAGAAAAATTTATGATATTTGTGACTATAATGAAAAGTTAAATAATTATGGTTAGGTGCACCATTTTTATAGTTATTGCTGCTATAATGTTAGTAATAATAACAAAAAATAGTTACAAATACTATAATTTAACTATAATTGTTATAGTTAATTATTATTAATTATTATAGTTGACACCTTTTTAAAACTGTAATAGTTATAGTTAAATTATGGTATTTGTAACTATTTTTTTATTATTATTACTAACATTATAGCAGCAATAACTATAAAAATAGTGCACCTAACCATAATTATTTAACTTTTCATTATAGTCACAAATATCATAAATTTTTCTCTCAGTGTATGTGTGATGGTCTGTACTCTGGATCTAGCTTCGTGAAAAAGGGACACGGAAGCGCGTGAAATAGGTTGATACTCTCGACAGTTCTGTCTGGACTGGACGCGTTCGTCTCTCTTCTCTCTCTTCCTTTTCTCTCCCAAACGCTGTGTGTCATTCTCTCGCCGTTGTTTCGCTCGCTCGCTTGTCACGCTCATTGCCGGCGGCTCCTCGTAAATCACCTCTTCCGCGAAGCGCGCACAAAAAAAGAAGTGGTACTCCGGCTAGGATAGAGGAGCGTGTTGCATCTAGGCAACACGTTGACCTACTGTCGTTAAGTCGCGATCGTTTGCGCCAGCAGCTCGAACGAAAGCTATTTCCAATTATTACTACCCTTTTTTTCTAAAGACTAAAGAACCTCTCACCTCGACGCTTCTATCACCAGTTATCGGAAATAGCGACGTGTACTTCGGATTATGCGAATGCCCGACGGATAATTGCTGCTCTTATCCGAGAATTACACGTTGTTGATAGACGTATTAAAGAAAAATCGTTTTCTTGCCTGCTCTTTTTCAGGCTAACAAACCACTAATGGAAAAACGACGACGAGCGAGGATCAACCAGTCCTTGGCGGCGCTGAAGGCGCTCATCCTCGACAGCGCCCGCCTGGAGAACACCAAGCACAGCAAGCTCGAGAAAGCCGATATCTTGGAGCTTACGGTCAGGCATCTGCAACGACAGAGATCGCTCGCGCAACCCGGCCTGTCCAGGTACAAAGCGGGATACCAGGACTGCTCCAGAGAGGTAAGAACGCTTTTAATTTAGGAGAGCGCAACACGTAACGTTATATATTTTTAATAATCCGCGAAGGTATTTAGGGAAAAACTTTGCAACTTTTATGGACTGTCAGTCGCTGGAATTTTAGTTTTACAATACGAAAAAGGAAATCTCTGCTTTAAAAAGAATGTATCTTTCCCGTTCGAAAATCCGGACCGGTACCGCATCTCCGAGAACAAAACGAGGGACCGTCGTTGAGGCGACTCCGATGCGGAAAAACGCGGGTTTTACGTCACGTTTACCATTATACTCCGCACGTTTCGTCACGGGGTAGCACGAGGTAGGGACGCGGGCGGGGTTGAGGGAACGGCGAGGGTGGTGAAAAAATTCCAGCGCGTCCGGGGAGCGTGTAATCGGAGAACTCGGCGGAACTGGTTTGTGTTACACGGACTGATGGGGAAGGAGGGATTCTCTACACAGTGGAGGAAGAACCCACCCGAAACCACCCTGCCTTCGTCCCTCCCTCCCTCTCTCCCTTCCTCCCACTCGTTTCTCCTCGGACGATAGGTATCTAACGTATCGGGTTGTCGTCGGGGAGTCTCGCGTGACTCCACGAAGCTCAATCGCTCGTTCGTTAGGGAACGTCCAGCCGCGAAACGAGAGGAAACTCGTTGAAAGCGGACACCCCGTAAATGCCATCGCGCAGAATTCGCCGGATGAACCTTGCGGTCGGATCTCTGGTCGAGTCAGGTAGTCGCCCGATCGGGGGAAGAGGAGGGAGAGTCTTTAGTTTTCGGTTTCTGCGCGCGAGGACTCGGCGCAGAGTGATCGAAATTGTGATCAAAACACAATCAATCTCTGCACATAGAAAATGATATATATATATTGGCATATTTCGATAACTATAAATCCGACTTGATACCGTGTACGATATATATATTTATTTTTTAATAATAATTTAAGAATTATATTATTGAATGCAGTGCTATACATTTCATTTGACATTTCGTAAAAATTACGTTATAAAGAACGCAAGACTTTACAAACTCTAACCATGTAAAGAAACCTAAAATATCATATGGTTAAAGAAAAAAATATAACGGTTTTCTGCAAAAATCTATTGCTCTATAAAAATATATAATATTCATTTATCAGATTTACAGCGTTTTACTGTTAATAAGCCGTTATATAACTCTCCTTATAACTCCTGTCTTTCGCTTTTAAGCACCTTTCGCGAGTGAATGCGTATTTAATTAATCAAATATATGCAGGACTGTGCAATAATCCAATTTACGGGCGTCTACCTGTTGTTCCTAGAATCCTCATTACTTATTTTTAGGAACAATAAATTTAAATAGTAATATTAAATAATATAATATACTATATTAAATAGTAAGATACTTCTCACGCGTTAACATCTTTTACTTAAAATTGTTATATACTTTCGAATATTTTAAAATCTATTTTTATAAAAAAGAACATTCTTACAACATTTGTATCTAGCTATACTATTTTCTTAACTGATGCGTGCACTTGGCGCCTTTTTTTATCTCTTTTTGAAAAGATAAGTTTCCAATTTACGGATGTCTACCTGTCCCTAGAAAAACCCGTTACCCAGGACGGATTTTTTTTTTTCGAGCACTTCGACCTCGTCTACGCGGTACGCGACGGCGTTTCCGTCGTATATCTTCATCGGTACGGCGCGGCACGACGCGGCACAGGCGTGCCGCAGAACTCGAGGCGTCGAGTCGATTGTCGGCCCGCTCGCCTCGACAAAGCGCACTTGTCACGACACAAAGCCCGGCCGTGCGCGCTGTACCTGTCGCGCGACCGCCTTATCGGAATGCTCGCCGATAAAGTCGCCGACTTCCCGGCACTAGGATACCGCCGCTCGAAAGATGCCAGCCCACACGAGGCCGCGTATGCTAGGCGGTAACTTGTGCCCTGCGTCAGATAAAGGAGGAACAAATCGGGAAGTTATTGCTACACTGAGAAAAAAAGCTGTTGTTTCAATTAAAGTGGTATCACGGGGTGCCAAAAACACAAGTAGTTCATTCAATTGTATTAATAGACCCCAATATTTGGATTATTAAAACAATGATTGAATTATTGGTTTAAAAATGCAAGCATTGGGTCTAATGTTGAACTACTTATGTTTTTGGCACCCCGTGATACCACTTTAATTGAAGCAACAGCTTTATCTTCTCAGTGTATCGTTGAAAAATCACACGTGAGCATTTTTTCCAGGGTTGGGGGGGGCATGATTCAAAATGTTACTTCCAGAATTAGAATAATTATAATTTGAAATTTATATACACCTTTAAAATTATACATCTAATCCTATGGATTAGGGCAGAGATCGGCAAGGTTATAGCACAACCTGCCCTTCCTTTATTCAAAGGGAGAGCAAATACTTAATTTTTTGCTAATTACAGAGGGGCAAATGCTCCCCTTCCCTGTAGACGCCCTTGTAAGCAGAACGTATAGTCGACGAGCGTTTTAATCTTCCGCGGTCTTACGTCGTAGAGTATAATCACCGTAATGAAGCCGTTACATAATTCTTACGAAAGCTTCTCGTGTTTTATCGTAATCTTTACCGAATCACATTGATTTAGTTGCACGCGCGCAATTATTTTATCAGGCGAAATGTGTTACGCATGTATGTACGAAGTGGCTGATTGAAAAGTTCCGAGATTGCATTGCGCGCGTTCCGCGCGCAACTGCGCAACGCGGCGATGATGACGGCCGTCAAGGCCAAGGTCTTCCGCGTGCACACCGATATGGGGACCAGCCTCGGTGTGCAAGCCTTCTCTCACGCTTTATAATTTGACACGTGGCTCTAGGACATGGTGCGGAGAGATGTTTCTTTAACCGCACGATAAAAAACACGCTACCGGAATTCCGCCTCAAACCGGAGAAGAGTGATGAGACTCTCGAGATACTGAATCAATCGCACAATGGATAGGCAGAGCCAGCCCCGAGAGCTCAAAAACGTACAACGCGAATTCTGTGACATCCTCTTTAAGGAAGCGGGGCCGTAGTACTTTCCATTCTTGCGACAATAGAATAAATCGCAGCGGCAACATCGGACCGTCTCCCTCGCAGTTCTCACTTAGTCGCTTATCATTCTTGATCATTTCTTAATTTCAAAGAACTTGCGCGGAAATTTCTCCCCGATAGAGAGAGAGAAGACGCTGCAGCCGTTTCCTTAAAGAGGATGTCGCGATATTCGCCACTGTACGTTCTCCAATCGTTTGCGCAGCACCGTAAAAAGTGCATGTATGCGATAGATTATTGATATGTGAAGGCACTTTTCTTCCAATGTCACGGCATCAAGTTTAGAACGATGGATACAGTCTCGAAATTTCTCGATCAGCCCTCGTACATTGGTAAAGGAACTCACGGTTTAACCCGTAAGTGCTCGCGTGACTTTTTTTGACGTAAATGCTCGTGTGGCTGTCAATTTGACCTACATTTTAATTCATTTATTTTTTATGTATAAACAAAGTAAATAAAACTGAGACACGTTTTAAACAAATTTTAAATATAATATAATAATTTTCAAGGATTAGAAATTAAAAGAAATCTATATTTTTGAAAATATTTCTTTATGTAATATTTTGGTTAGTAAATTCATAGTTATAAACAAAGTTTTTTATTTCTATTTACAAATAATTATAAATTGAGACACGTTTTAAACAAATTTTAAACATAAAATAATTTTCAAGCATTAAAAATTAAAAGAAATTTATATTTTTGAAAATATTTTTTTACGTAATATTTTGGTTAGTAAATTCATAATTATAAACAAAGTTTTTTATTTCTATTTAGAAATAATTATAAACTGAGACACGTTTTAAACAAATTTTAAACATAAAATAATAATTTTCAAGCAGTAGAAATGAAAAGAAATCTATATTTTTGAAAATATTTCTTTATGTAATAATTTGGTTAGTAAATTCATAGTTTTAAATTCATTTTCGTCTGGGTTAATTTCACCCCCACGCGCGTGTGTTTGCGGGGAGCAAACATTAATTCGGAGCACATATGCACACGAAACTCAAGAATTAACGCGTCAAAAATTATACCCATTTATTATTCTTCCCTCATTTATCGCACTTTTGTTCGTTAACAATCAGTACAATAAAAAACGAGCCTCGGTCAATTCGCCAACTTCGCGGGGATTCCCGGGAACTTCTGCGTTAGAATACGAAATCTTTCAGTGGCAATTGCAGAAACGTTCTCGAATAGAGATTCGGGGGAGGGGAGGGATCAAATTTCGCAACGCTCTCTGCCATGCGTTTCGGGGAGGTCACGAGAGCGTGCCTAAAATTTCGGATGGCGAGCTTGAACGCCGGGCGAAATCATGGCGCGTGTGATATACGAAGCGAGGAAGGAAGGAAGGAACGAATGAACGAACGAACGAACGAAAGAAAGAAAGAAGGACGGGGAGCGAGGCTCCCGCGGGGCAAACTTTATGGTCTTATAAAACCGACGACGGTCGACCAGGGCGACGTGTCCTGCCATTGCCCGCGATCCTTTCCCATCCTCCCCTCGGGATCTCGTCTCTCGTCCGCCGAAAGTATTGTACGTTTCCGCTCGTCTTTGCGAGCACCATCCATCCGTCGTACGTTCCTTCCTCTCGATGTCGAGGAATAAAACGGGAAACGGGCGAAATCTCGAAACGTCGGCGTTTCCGGGAAGCTCCGGGAGATCGGTAGCGCATGGAGATTAACGGATTCCGAGAAATTCTTAGCGCAAGAGCAATTGTGTAGAAATCTAAATCGATTCCTCCGAAACGGATCTTGCTTTAAATTTAATCGGGGAATTTAATCGGAAACTAAGTTACTCAGACACCTGACATTGATGGCTTGTCGTCGAATTTTCCCTGAAATAGAGAGTCGACTGCGAGTTCGTCAAGGATCGGTATGTATTCCTGGAATAGAGGAAGGACGCGCTGCATTTTTTGAGAGGGGGAGAGAAATGCGACGTACTAATACCAGGTCGAAAACTACTCACTCGTATATAGATGTTTTCTCTTTTACATGAAATATGCATAAATATTCTACGAGACCGATTCTTGAAATAGTTATGTGCAAAATAATAGCACCGGCTTAAAAAAGGAACCCCCAATTTTTATGTCTCCTCCACCATGCTGCAACTGTTTTGGTTGTAAATCTAGAATTATAAATTCTGATTTTTGTGGTCATATAAAAATAAAAAATATATATATACATATATATTTAATTTAAATTTAATTTAATTTATTGCGTATCCACAAAATTACAATAAGTGCAGTATGCAAAGTACGCAAAAAGGTAAGGCATCAGCAAAGCTGCTGTTACAAGGCCCACCGGATAAACAAAATACAAGACTATACAATGGACAATGAACAATATTGCAATGATACGACATGGAGAGTAAAGACAATAAAAACCGATGTGACAGGTGAAAGACAAAATTAGGAACAATATTAAATAATTACGCATATATATATATATATATGCGTAATTATATATGTCTCACATCGGTTTTTATATATTTATATATATTTTATATATATTTAAAATATTTAAAATATTTCTACGCGGTGCTATTATTTTGCACATAATTGTACACCTACGCATATTAAGGACAATCGATCGTCGTTAATTGCTCTCTCCTTCTGATATGAATTTAAATTAATTCATAATTTTTTAGAAACACATCCGCATGTGCGTGATAGCATCAGAAATGCGAATTCCGTTTCTCCTAATTGCTGACGCGCGCGATTAACCCACATTCGCGGATATCTATCCGATACGCGATCTTTCCGTGCCCCCGAAGTCGTCGGTCTCTTTCCAGTGCGCGGCGGCGGCGGTGGATTCGGTTGCTTTATTTTGAAGCAGCGACCCATAAAAGCTCTCTCGCGCGCTCGCGGCTCGCCGCGAAATTATTGTCCGCCGGCGGCGACGATAGTTTCGCCGGCGAGCGGCGCGCGCGCTCGATACGCCGCGTGAAATATAGCGCGCGATACGGTACGCGATTAGAGATCAATCGCGCCGCTTCCGCCCGAATCGCCGCCGCTTCCACTCGCAATTCGGCCCACTTCCGGCCTATCGCGAGGCTCCCGTGTCGCCGGCGGTCGCGCGCCACCGACTTTTTCAAACGATACACGCCCGTCGTTTTTTCGCGCGCCTCGATTAAACGCGATATAATTCGCGGATACAATTTTACAAGTTTATGAAATACTAGATCCGACTTTTCAAATCTCTCCCTAATTTTCGAATAGAAATGCGAGGACGCTCGCGCGACGCTGAGAAAAGTATCTATCCCGAATTAGGGCTACCGCACACACTTTCCGTAACAGTAACCGTAAGACGTATCGTAAGAAGAGAGTTTAAATTAAAAATAATATCCTCACATTTTTTACAATTCTTGACTGTGATTGGCTAAGGGCCATGGCACACAAAAAAACGTACGCAGTAAAACTTAAATTTATTGTTAAGCAAATCGACCAATCATAAGTTTTGAGTTTTAAGATGGCGTTCTTAAGTCTCGATTGTGGCCGATTCGCTTGAGTTTAAGTCTTACTGCGTACGTTTTTTTGTGTGCCATGGCCCTTAGCCAATCACAGTCGAGAA
>NJRP01000140.1:215415-227436 GCA_003063835.1 Aphaenogaster floridana | reverse complement strand
ATTATATTCTGTAATAAAAGTGATAATAGATATTTAATGTTGAATATAAAAATTATTAAAAAATATGACCGGTTTGCACTTGATACAAACATACTCTTCCGACTCGGATGAAGACGATCACGATGAGAAGAAAAAAGATGATCATAACATTGTAAACAAGTACATAAATTACATTATTTATTCTGGATTGCAATATTTAATAATATAATACTTCTTTCTAAAAGCTCTCTACTTGATTATGGCAAAAAACAATATTTAAAACAATCATGGAAATTCTGTAACTTGAGTTTGAGTTTGGTGAGGTTAAAATGTGTGAAAGCATTTTGTTCATGAACTTAAAATAATAATATGATTTTTTGATATAATCGTTACTGCAGACAGTTGTACTTACAATTAATTAATTAATTAATTATACAGGATGTGATGTTGAAGTTGCGCATAATTTCTTTAAATATTGATATATTGATATGTAAGAACAAAATAATATTGCATACATATATGTATAACTACATATTTTGGATAAATTTGCAGGCTAGCTTTACCTGCAAGTATTTTATCATGGAAAGGAGTTGCGTATAATGAAGAAGTAGTCGATGATCCACTGGATCACGACGGACGAGTACGAAGCTTTAGACATGAGCGTGGTAATTGGGCAACTTTGATTTATATAAATTGTAAGTATCTCCATTTCAAATGTAAGATATAATTAATTTGCATCCCATGATAAATGATATAGATTGAGAAGTATTTGATCTTTGCTTGGTTCAATATTAATAATAATTAAATAATCAATATTGAGATAAATCCTAATATTGATTATTTAATCAATTCAAATTGATTTCAGATACACCCAGCGATTGTCTTCATACTTGGATGACTTCTGTGTTGGACAAACTGCCTGTCCAAGGCGATATCATTTCTAGTCTTCATATTAGTCTCAGCCGTACTTTGATATTAAAGTTTCATTGGATCGAATCGTTCATAGAAGGCATGAAGTTGTTGTGTCGTAGATTTAATAAATTTGTTGTACAACTCACGGATATAAGGGTATACTGCAATGAAGAAAAAACTCGCACGTTTCTTGGAATTTATTGTCAAGATGAAGATGGAATGTTGAAGTGCCTAACAGAAGTTCTTGACAATTTATTAGCTGGATATCAATTGCCATCGTTTTACAAGGTACATAAAATTAATATTCTTTCCATTTTTGTTAATGTATCATGTAATACGAAATAAGTAACAGGAATCTGTTACTTATTTCATAGAATTATAGAATTATAACTTGCATTTATGTCTTGATTTTTCACTGTAGTCATTTTACATGATTACGTCAAACATGAAATATCATGTGAATTATAAAAATATGACTGTGCAATGAGTGATCAAGAGAGACTTAAATATATATACATGTTATGTTTCTTTTATATATATACAGGATACTTCATATCACATTAGTTTCTTCTGGTGCCTTGGAGACAAGCGAGATTGTTTAAAAGAACTTCTGCCATCTCTTACTAGCAGTTTAAACAATTTTTTGGCAGAAAATATGGAAGATGCTTGTATGCATGCCAATGAGGTACAATGCAAAATTGGAAATAAATGTTATACCTTTGAATTAAAATAAATTGTATAAAATTAGGCTATAAAATCTATTTTAGGAATTTGTACAGTATTTATTTATTATAAAAAAATATTTATCAAACTGTCACTTAATTGTTTCCTTCAATTGATTGAGTTTATTGATTTTTTATAGAGCTTTAAAAAGACAAATATGGATTTATTAATGATTTACAAATTGCGATAGTATTGCTTTTGTGGATATTGTATGTATTATAAAATATAAAGTTATTTTGTTCTAGAAAAGCATATCTACAATTTGTAACATATTTTTTATAAAATAAATTATTTTTCGCGTATCAAAATTATATATACAAAATATTTTCCATACAGTCATACTGGCTTAAAAATCGCCAAGTTATGAGGCAATTTCGTTACAATACCTGTACCACGCCACAATTTAATCCATGAATCACATAAATTAGGCTCTATGCTAGCCAGTAGCGTACAAACTTCAGGATTTTGTATAACCAATCCTGCCTCTGGAGTACTCACGATATTTTTGCAACCACTAACATCAATATAAGTTAACGTAGGCTGACGACTCAACAACATCTTTAGAGATAACACAGATACATTTATGTTCCCACTAAGTATTAATTTTAACAGTCTAGGTAATTGCGTTAAAATAATGTTTACATCAGAGTCTGTTACGTCACAGAACGAAAGGTCCAGCGACTCTAAGCTCGGCGACAGTGCTACGCTCATCGTATCTAAACTCAAGATGAAGCGGTTGGAAGACAGAATATTAGATAGCTTCAAGTCAAATAGCTGCCTGCTCAAAAAAGAAGTCACTGCGTCGCGATTTAATTTATTCCACGAGATATCGCAGCTTGTCAGATTGGGATTGTCCAGTGGAAGATAGAAGTCTTCCAGCATGCAATAACGCAAGTTGAGAGTCTGCAGGTATCTCAAGGGCGCAATTAGCTTTCGGAGAGTGTCGCGGCTCTCGTAACTCAACGGATTATAACTCAGATCTAGGACTCTTAATTGAGAAGGCAACGAGTTTATTTGACTTAAACAGGCGAAGTCAATATCACAGCCTTTTAAATAGAGCTCCTGCAGAGATGAAAGATTCGAGAGACATTGATGCAAATGTACTCCCGCTGTCAGCAATACAGTGCCCGACAATTGTAACAGCTTGACACTCTTTTCGTACTCCAAGGTTTTCAATAACGGTACAAGTAGCTCTTTATTGATATCGTCAGATTTTACACGAAATATCGACGTGTTTTCGCAAGATTTTAAGCACTTCAGCATGATCTCGCAGGGGGCCAAATTGTGAGTGCAACAGATGACCTTGTATCGCTCGACAATGGATGGAACCTGCAGTTCGATTATCTCGCATTCCAATTTGTCGTTCGCATTTTCTCTCGCGATTGTTGAAATATTTTCCTTCGTTACGACAGTCCCGTTTATTGGCTGCAACAGCAACTTAGCTGTACAACCGGTTTCGTCGTGGAACATTCGTTCGGTGGTACTCGTAATGCATGTTAGAAACTCTCTCTCGTCTTCGCAAACTGCTACTTTCAGATTGAACACCTTTTCTTTGACAAACATACGTAAATGTACGTATTCTTTGTCATGCTGTTTCGAACTTATTGTAGTGTGCAGAGATGATTGCAAATGAGTCACTGGGGATGGCGTGCGAGACACGATGAATCCACTTGAGATCAAGGACGTCTGTCGTTTTCTCTTGGTCCTTTTAGATTCTTCAAATAATTGACCAACGTCAGCAGCGGAATCGTCATCGCTGTCTTCGCTTGTACTGAAATCATCCTTGCTTTGACGCGCACCGTTCGGTTTCAATTTCTTAGTAGTGTTCTCCATACTTTCGTCAAAAGACTTTCGTTTGTTTGTGGCAGTGTGATTGCTTGATGTAGATTTTTTCCTCGTATCCCCGATATCGTCTTCAAGCCAATCGTCGACAAGAACTTGCTCTTCGTTCACCAAAGGCGTAACCGCATCATTACTGCTTTTAAATGTACTAATGGTTTTAGTTTTATTGAAGGATCGCATGCTTGCTATTGTTCTCTTATAATCCTCACCGGCGGATATTTTTTGAACCTCGAGTACCTCGGACGGCGCAGACTTTTCCAGTGTCTGAACCTCGTCAAATCTCTTCCTTTTCTTTTTTACTGGAATAACAGTTGAGAGCTTTTTATATATCGTGTCATATTCGACTAAATCGACAGGACTTAAATCTTCCACGCGATCTCTCCAGTCTTCCAGGCAATCCAGCACTGTATTGCCATCATGGGTCTTAAGCGTTACGGTTGCTCCGTGTTGCATCAAGAGCTGCATAATCGAAAAGTGTCCACAATACGCGGCATCGTGAAGCGGCGTCACGCCTTTGCAAGACGCACCGCCCGGATCGTTGACGTTTGCACCATGCTTCAGAAGCAATTCGGCGATGTCTACGTAACCATGATTAGCAGCTTCGTGAAGCGGCGACCAACCGCAGTGATCTCTGACGTTTGTAGGGTGACCGGACGACAAGAGCCTCTCGACGGTACTGATATTGCCGTTGATGCACGCCACGTGCAACTGCGTTTCACCCTTCTCGTTCCTCTTGATCACGGTTCCTCTCTTCGTTCTTCTCTTGGTACTAACCGGCTTCTTGACACTTTCTTCGGTTTCCAGATCAGACAAATCCTCTAGACAAATATCCGCGCCAATTCTATCGCTTTCCTCGAACGATGCTTCGCTCTCTGTATCGCTTGGTACTTCCAACGTTAATCCCGTTTTCCGTTTTATATCCTCTACCTCATCGAACTGTCCTGTGCTTTCCAGATAACTGATAAGTTTTTTTGTAACAGACTTTCGTAATTTGACATTATCGCTATCGTTTGCCGAGCTCAATGCTAAAGTGTAACACTCCCGAATCTCTACATCCGCGGCATTCGTCGCTATTAATAAATCTACCAGAAACAGCGCCGATCTGCATTTCTCTCGAGGATTGGTGCAAAGTTCCAGTTCCCTCTGCGCGAAAGGCAACGCTTCTTTGTATCGTTCCACATCTTTAAGCGTTTGAGCTAGGCTTATTAAAGAAATATCTATTTGTTCACCTGTTTCCTCTGCGCAAGTCAGCATATGTCGATAATATTCCACACCTTTGTGAAAGCATTGTGCGGCGACCGCTGCATCGCCTAAAGTCTCATACAGTTTCTGCTTAGCCTGAGTATCAGTCTCAACAAGAAGACTGTTTTCCGCTCGGCATATAGTTACAATAATCTTTAAATATTTTTCCACCTGGTGATTAATGTCTCTCGGCAATCCGCTACTCGTATACAAGGAAACTAATACTTTACGCGTTTCAATCCACTGTCCAGTTCGCATGAGCAGTTCAGCCTTTGTTATTTTTGCTTCGGCTTTCAAGCGTACGTCATTCACGGTAGCTGCAGTTTCGATATAATTTAACGCCAGCTCAAGATTGCTCTGCCGCTCATATATAGTCGCTAGAGAAATACACGTTCGATGCAGATCTTCCTGAAAATTATTGGATACACACAATGCAGTTGCTTGCTCGATTAAACTAATCGCCTGTTGCGTTTCTTTCTGGGCTTCCAGTATTAATCCTAAATTAAGCAACAGTCTCGCCCGCATCAACGTTTTCTCTTCCAGCTTGATCTCGGTGTCCGTTAATTTGTCGCACAGCTCCATACTCTGTACATAAGCAATCTTCCCATTCGCCAAAGCCTCGTCGCGTTTCTCCGTCTTGCCGATTAAGCTTTCAGCTAAACAAAAATAAGTTCTACCTAAGGTAGCAAACGCCCGTTGCTCCTCTATCAAATTCTTCACGTCTCTGGCGCCTTCT
This sequence comes from Aphaenogaster floridana, assembly GCA_003063835.1. Lineage (NCBI taxonomy): Eukaryota > Metazoa > Arthropoda > Insecta > Hymenoptera > Formicidae > Aphaenogaster > Aphaenogaster floridana. The sequence goes on along the minus strand of NJRP01000140.1, from coordinate 222,002 downwards.
AAGTGTAGATTTTGATGTATCAGTGCCTGCTCGTAATCTTCCAGGCTTGCATAAACTTCCCCGATCATTCTGTGTGCTCTTGCACAACTCAGCTTATCTTGCAGTTCCTCGCAGACTCTCAGTTGCTCCGTGTATTCCTGCAGAGCTTCCTTCGGCTGTTCGTTCTCGAAGTACATGTCCCCCAGGGTATTCGTGATTTCAGCCAATTGACGCAGATTGTTGTTGCGTTTAGCATACTGCTTCCTCTTAATGTGTTTATCGATGTTGTTCATTTTGACAATTTTCTTAGGTATATATAAAATGTGTTACCTTCTTTAAGGCCCTACAAAATATAAGACAGCTTCATTGAAAGATAATATTTGACGAACATTTAGGATATGGTCACCTGAAGCTTCAATGAAAATGTACTTACTCTTTTGGTACGTTGAACAAGATCTCAGAAGGAAACTAATCGTTGTGGGACGTGTAATAAATTCTTGAATGAATGATCTCGTTTTTTAAAAAAGAATGTACTTCCAACCTATTTAAAAAATGTGACATCTACGAGGTTGTGAATCTGTCATGCCGACATCAGCCTTGCGATTTTGGCGCCACTTGGCACGTTCCAAAACTCACCGGAAAATAGGCGACTCGCCAAGTCGCCACGCGAAACTTCAAATGGGAGTGGAGGAACAAATCTCATTCCCGTACGTATTTCATTGCATTTAATGGTATCGTCAGACCCCTTGTAGAAAAGACATAATAACAAAAGCTTTGATTAAATAAATAATACATTTATAAGTACTAAATCAGTGAACATGCCTAATTTTATTACTTATAATTATTTTATAATTATCTAAAATAACTTTTTTATAAAAATAATTTTTTCTTTTCAATTTAAATTATATAAACTTTCTTTTCCTATATTTGCTTTCTAGTTTAATTTATAATTTTTATATATTACTTATAAAGCTTATACTTATAAAGCTTATACTTATAAAGCTCTTGGAAATTTTATATTATGAGATACGTTATAAAGATGATAATATATTATTATTCTAATTTGAAAAAGTTAAAAAGTATTTTAGATATACATTATAATAATCTCATGATAAAATATAAAATATATTACCATCAATTTGTACAAAATTTATAATTAAAAATTAATATTATATACATAACCGATAAAAAATTTTTAAATAAAAACATAAACATATTTTATATATAATTATTTTTACCGGAAAAATTTTTTATCCGGGTAATTGTATAATTATTTTAAAATAATTGATTTTTCTACTATGTAAATAATGGCCACGTTCAGCAGACACAACTGTTGAGTTCGTCTTATCAACACTCTGCGTTGATTGGTTGGTTCTAAAAGTAAGAGCCAATCACGTTCGATTGCTACTGAGCGGCTTGGTCTGCTGAACGCGACCAATGCTAAGTATGTGATATTTAATATAATTAATATATTGTATATTAGCATAAATAATGACACACAGTAAATATAAACACAAAAAATAACTTTTTTATAAAAATAATTTTTTTTTCAATTTAAATTATATAATCTTTCTTTTCCTATATTTGCTTTTTAGTTTAATTTAAATTTTTATATATTAATTAATATATTAATTAATATATTATATATTAATTATATATTAATTTTTATATATATTATAAAGTTTATATGCTATTTATACAGTTCTTAAAAGTTTTATATTAAATATAAACATAATTAAAAATATAAACATGAAAAAATATGTATGAGCCCTAAGAAGCCCTGCATTGCGCCTTTAAATAGGAAATAGTCACGTAACTGACGGCATAGCTCGCGAGCGAAAGTCGGAAAGTCCCTCCATCCTCCATCCCCTCCAACCCTTATCGCCGCGAGAAACTGTGTCGATAGGATCGTGAGTGTCTATAGCACGTGAATTTCGTGCTTTAGAAGAAGTGGTGACCAGTGGTGACTGTAAACAAGACGCTGTAAACGCATGCACACGAGAATGGAAAGTGGTTAACAAATCGTTTGAATTCGATTTATGAGACAAAGTTCCCTCGGGAACGAATCGTTTCCTCGCGATTCGATCGATTTCCTTGTATTTAACCTAACGCAGCAGAGTCGCGACCTGACGAGGCTAAGCACGAAATCGTGCAGTGCTGCGTTAAACTTCGAAGCGATATATTGTGAGAAGGTAAATTTTCAAAGTGTAATAAAATTAATATATTATCGGATAAGTAGTGCCAGATCTTTAAATCTAGGATTAATGTCCATTTCTACCAATATGGATTAACTTTAATCTCAGTTTAACATACTGTTTTTATCTTCTAGTTCTAAGATTTAGAAAAAGATGAAGAATAAGTGAAACCGAAATTAAAGTTGATAATTATTTAGTTTAGATGACGATTGGTACATTTTTATCAACATTTGTGATTGTGTCATCTAAACTGAATAATTACCTTAAAGTTAATTTACATTGGTAGAAATAGACACATGTTATGTCCATTTCTATCAGTGTAGATTAACTTTAATCTCGGTTTAACCTACTCTATCTTTTTCTCATTCTTAAGTTAATATCTACCAGTGTAGATAACTTTAATCTTGATTTAACTTACTCTTTATCTCTTTTTAATTCTTAGAACTAAGAAAAAAATAAAGAGTAAGTTAAACTGAGATTAAAGTTAATCTACGTTGATAGAAATGGACATTAGAACTAGAAAAAGATAAAAAGTTAAACGGAGATTAAAGTTAATCTACATTGGTTGAAATGGACGTTAAATAGCAAATACCAAGATCAGAATACCTGTCGAGATTTGGTTTAAATAGATTTTTATGATATTTGTACTTTGCGTCTCACGAAAGAAATCTTTTTGTAATTAATGATCGATTCAGATTTCAGGTTGTAACTCACCGCTGATTAAAATATAGATTACCGACTATGTCATGAAGATGCGAGGGTAACCTCAAGGATTCCATCTCTTTCGTACTTCCAAATAAGATTCCTTGTAAACAGCATCAGTCGCGTGTATATTAACTAACAGTTCAAAATGGATCAGATGCTTCCGAGTCCTGGCTTCAGTATACCCAGCATCGGCACGCCTCTGCATCAACCAGAGGAGGATCAACAGATCCTGCCGAATGCCTTGCAGCAGCAGCAGCAGTCACAACAGTTCCAGCAGCTGCAGCAACTGCACTCGATGAGTCCCAACATGCAGAGTGGCATGCTGATGATAACGACGCCGCAAAAGAATATGCACACATATGCTCCAACTCCAACGTTCGCGACGCCACAGAGTCTTATGCAGCCGCAAACGCCGGTAATTCAATGTTAAATTTAATATCATGTATACCAAGTTGTTATGTTGCAATAGAATTTGATATTCAAGATACTGTTAATATTAATTTTGAATGTTGAAAACTTACAATTGAAGAAGAGCTTTAAAGAAAGTTTAGAGACATTTAATTGAAAGAGATGCAATTAAGATACAGCATTCTGTAGTTCATATTAAAGTATTTACTTATCTAAATGCTGCTTCTTCCTTTTATCCCTTAGCAAAATATGATGTCTCCAATAGTACCACAAAATAACCAAATAGCACCGCCATCGATAGGTCCTGCGACTCCAGGGCCAATGACACCAATGACCCCAGCTTCCGCGGATCCTGGAATATTACCACAGTTGCAGTAAGTTTGTAAAGATTATCATTCTGTCTGCTTCTATCAACGATGTAATATCTGCCTCCTATTTTATTTCTTTATGTATCACATTTTTGCTTCATTTTAGAAATATTGTGTCTACCGTTAACTTAAATTGCAAGCTTGACTTGAAGAAAATAGCGCTTCATGCTAGAAACGCTGAGTACAACCCGAAAAGGTTTGCGGCTGTTATAATGCGAATAAGAGAACCAAGAACTACTGCACTGATATTCAGTAGTGGCAAAATGGTTTGTACTGGCGCAAAGAGTGAGGGAGATTCACGTCTTGCAGCCAGAAAGTACGCAAGAATTATCCAGAAGTTAGGTTTTCCTGTAAGTATCTTTAATTTACTTTTCATCAAAATGTAATACAAAATTAACTATTTTTCTCGATGCAATTTTCTTTTTAAATATAGTACTGCTTACAGTTTATCGATAAAATATTTAATAATAATATAAATCTGTCCTTTATTAATATAATTTATATAATCAATATATAATTTTTAATTTGATTTAGGCAAAGTTCCTAGATTTTAAAATCCAAAATATGGTCGGCAGCTGTGATGTTAAGTTTCCAATTAGATTAGAAGGTTTGGTGCTCTCTCACGGACAATTCTCATCGTATGAACCAGAGCTATTTCCAGGTTTAATATATAGGATGGTCAAACCTCGAATTGTACTGCTCATATTCGTCTCAGGGAAAGTAGTTTTGACAGGTGAGTATTCACACTTTATAATACTGCTATACGATCAGTTTATAGTAAAGTAAATACGTGTCGTAAAACATTTTGGGAACACAGTTTAAAGTCTTCAATTTTTACAATTTGCAAACGTAACACCAGACCTGCATAAAAGAAATTAGATTAGATTGAATATTTGTTACATATTTATATATATGCCGCCAGGTGCAAAAGTTCGCAAGGAAATTTATGAAGCCTTTGACAACATCTATCCAATACTGAAGAGCTTTAAAAAGCAGTGATTCTACATAGTTTTTTTAATAATTTAATATAATGATTTGTTTCCAACCAACTCCATTTCTAGATAATAGTTATTTTGTATTATAAAATCACGTAAATGAGCAACTATTACGTTTAATGTTATTGTTTAGTTGCACAGTGTTAAACATCTCTTTGATTATTCAATATAGAGGATATCTCAAAATCATTAAATATTCTTTTCACTGTAGATCTTTCTCAGTTTGTATAAATGTGTGTAATTTTTGAGTAATGAGCGCCAAAAGTATTTTTGTTAACTAAACTTCGAGAGAGAAAATATTCTTTCGTTCAATTAGTTTTCTTAACTTTACTTCAAAGTAAATCTTTTATTACATGAATCTTATATAAAAGTATTGTATAATTTTAAAAATTTGAAATTAGGCTATTATATAAATACTGAAATATAAATTCCTCAATACTAAAGAAAGACAGTCTTCAAATTGATTAAAGAAACTGTGGTTAAAAGGATATCCAATGATCTTAGGATATACTGCATGAACCAATTGACTCATAGATTAGATAATATAATTTATAAAATATCTGTTTTCATATCTACAGAAAATATTAATTTTTTCGATGTGTAAAAAGCAAACGGTGCGAAAGTACAACTTGTGTAATCTTGCAATGATTTTGTTCCCATTTACTAAACTAATTGGTTAATTGATGACAACAGAAAAAAATCTAAAAGTACATATATATATATATATAATATATGCATTGTAACTAGAAGTTTCTGAACCTTCCCTTCTTGCCTTCCTTAAGGATAATGTGCATACAATTCTGTATTTATAAAATAGTGTCTTCTATATAGTGCTACAGTGCCTCAATTAAGATTACACGAGTAATGAATATGTATTTATCACAATTTTAACTCTTAGCAGGTATTATGAGGTTTCTTAAATCCCATCACAAAAAATATTACCACAATTGTGCAATAGAAAAAATTTTAAAAATAAATTCTTAATACATATATAAAAATATGCATATATTGATTACATAACATGTGATGATAATATAATTATTATATGATATGACATGATATATAAATTAACAAATCTTTTAATTTGAATATCTTTAAATAGGACCTGTTATTATATAAACAGATACTTTGATAAAATTCATATTTGCTGAGAGTTAATTATTGTTATACATGCATACTTAGAAAAATTATTGTAACACCATCGAATAGTTTTCTACTGTTTGCCGCTTATTAAAATTAATTCGATATACGAGTATTTTCTTTATTGAGTAACATGGTGTATTTTATATATACCTCTGTAATGTTTTCTCACCAAAACTATTTTTTTACTATGAAATCTATTCGTTGTATCGGAAAATTCTTAACATACAAATTGTTCATTTATATAGCAGAATTATATGGCTAAGTAGCGGAAGCTCATTAAATTAAAATTTTCAATTCTTGAAAAAATACCTGGGAAAAAAAACATTTTTTGGCGAGTATTAAATACTAGTAAAGTTTTAATATTTTTGTAGATCCTTTTGAATAAGGTTTTAATATACATATAAGAGAATAAACTCACAATTAGTTTTTTAATACATAAATTTTGTATAATCATCAGTACTATTGCATTTATAGATATATTATTTGTTGCACGTAGCATATGTTTGATTGTAATAAATTTATGTATAATAAAAATATTTATTTTTTGTTTTTTGACACAATAAAATGCTCAAAAACATAAACATATGTCTAATAAATAAGTAAATCATTATTATCTATTTTATATATACAGGGTGTTCATTAATGGGTGTCCGCACTTTTTACCATAAGAGTTGACTTACCGACTGCACTTGTAATTTGCTAAACGCTCCTTAGATGGGAGCTGCTTCGGTCGAGCGCGCGAACGCGCTCCGAGCAGGACCGAGTAACACGTGCAGGCCCCTGGTGAACATTTT
>NJRP01000140.1:178884-214688 GCA_003063835.1 Aphaenogaster floridana | reverse complement strand
GGGGCCTGCACGTGTTACTCGGTCCTGCTCGGAGCGCGTTCGCGCGCTCGACCGAAGCAGCTCCCATCTAAGGAGCGTTTAGCAAATTACAAGTGCAGTCGGTAAGTCAACTCTTATGGTAAAAAGTGCGGACACCCATTAATGAACACCCTGTATATATATAACTTAATTATTGTAGAAATAGTAAGTACCATTATACATTTCCATCAGAATAATTACGTACGTATTGTAGAAATAGTAAGTACCATTATACATTTCCATAAGAATAATTACGTACACAAGATTATAAAAAACGACTCAAATCACGAAAAATTGATAACAAATTATAATTTAACAAGTTTATAATTTCGATTTTAATTTGTCTCGTAATACTCGACGTAATATTTTACCAGTTGGAGTCTTTGGAATGCTATCCACAAATCTTATACCGCCTCTAAGTCGCTTAGGATTTGATACACGTTCTGTAAACAAAAATATAAATATAATATATAGAGTATATAAATATATATACAATGTTCATGAATATATTTAAAAAATAAACATTAAATATATATCATAATACTTACATAACAGATGTTTAATTTGAAAAACCACAAAGTGGAGTCTTAAGTGTGTTGTGTTTTCAATTTAGCAAAGGAAAAACTTGAAAAACTAGAGTTCAATGTTTATTTTTTCTGATGTAATGTTGATATTTTTATTTTTTATTTAGCCTTAAAGATTTCGAAAAATAAAGAATTTCTAATTAGTGAGAAGAGTGTGATGGAAAGACTTTATTCGTTCTAATAATATTGTTAGATTAGTTCCATTTTTTACTAGATGATATACAATGATACTGAAGATTCTTACCATTAACATACTGGATTATGTCTTTTTCGCAAATGTTAAAATTATCTTGCTTTACAACAAAGGCCATTGGTAACTCCCCGGCTTTGTCATTCGGTATACCAATTACGGCCGCGTCTTGTATGCCAGGACAAGTTAACAAAATCGCTTCGAGCTCAGCTGGTGGGACCTGGTAGCCTTTATATTTGATGAGTTCCTTTATCCGATCGACAATATAAAAGTATCCGTCTTCGTCGTAGTATCCTATGTCTCCCGTATGTAACCAACCGTCCTTGTCAATTGTTGCTCTAGTGGCATTTTCATCGTTATAATAGCCTTTCATTATCAAATCTCCTTTGAAGCATAATTCTCCTGTGCAATTTGGCCCTAAAGCTTCATCCGTTTCGTATTCTCCAATTGGTATTACCTTTGCTGAAAGAATATCAGAGTTATATTGCCAAACTGCCTTGTATAGTGCAATATAAATATTTATGAGATGTTATATAAAAGATGTTATATAAGATATGCTCAACTTTAAAATACTATGACTAAAAAAGAATGCATTTGCAAATCAATGATAGTAATAGATTAATTACGCTTTAGATAAAACAGACACTGTGTGTATGCTTTCGTAATTAGGATTATTACGAACATTACGATACCTGATGTGCCTGGAACTACCACGCCAACACTTCCTGATTTTATTTTGTCATCTGGGGTTCGCAGGACAGCTAAGGTGGTTTCTGTTAATCCATAGCCTTGTTTAACTTCAGTAATATTTAATCGCTTAGCGACGGCCTTCTGAATTTCCTTCGACAATGGAGCTGCTCCACTCCTAATTAAATAACTGCTTTAGCAATCATATAATTTGTAGAAATTTTCGAAATAAATCTAGTATCTGATGGTTATACGTTTTTTTATGTATCTAAGTTTTAACAATACAGCTCATTGCAGTTTCATCTGATTCCTATGTAATATTAGAAGAAAGCTGCCACAAGGAAAGACTCATTCGTTGCTACGTCTATATTAATAAACTTCTGTCTATATAAATTTGTTAAACATGCCATGATTTTATCAAAGTAATAATTTTACAATATTCGAGCAAAAAACATACCTAAAATTTTTACTTTTACCTTTTATATAATGTTAATTTACACAATTCATACAATAACTCATAACAACGCAGAAATAGATTATTTTAATTTCACAAGCATTAAGTATTATTCGTTTTCTTTTACCACACAATCTTTAGAATTTTCTCTCATCTCATTTTTTAAAGTTTATAATTAAAAAATCTATGTTCAGCTTGCATCGACTTTTTTTTCATTTTTGATTTTGTGAATTGCAGCAATTTTCTTCCAAGGCTTCGATAACTTTACCATTTACACAATATGCTTACCATATTGCTTTAACAGAAGATAAATCATATTTATCCACGAGTGGATGTTTAGCCAGGAATACCATAAGCGATGGCACCACAGGCAAGTATTGAATTTTATATTTCTCCACACATTGTAGGAATAACTCTTCCTCAAAGCGTTCTGAGAACACAACATTGCAGTGTCCACCTAACAAACCGACTACCATCAAGACGAAGGAGTATGCATGAAAAAATGGAAGCAGCGACAGAGATATACTATCTTCAGAAAGTGTGCTGTTCATCATATACATGCGTATGACTGTAGTAATATTTTTGTCCGTCAACATGACGCCTTTCGGCAGTCCTGTGGTTCCGCTCGAGCACAAAATCGCCGTTACATGATCTACATCGACAGGAGCCGCTTGGAGCGCATTTGCATTATCATTGGAGATGCTTGATATTACTTTATGCATGCTCGCCCATGATACATCACCGCTTTTATGTTCGGTGAGCATTAGCACTTTCGGCGACCAATGCGACTCTCTCAATACATTTCTTATGCTATTAAGCGCTACCGTTGAAATAAAAATATACTTTGGCTTTGAAATACTGAGCGCATGTTTCAATTCTCTCTCAGAATACAGTGGATTTAACGGGCAGACAATAGCGCCCAGATAAAACGCAGCGCATATTGGTATGCAAAACTCCAGATTGTTTTCGCTACACACAGCTATGGTGTCGTTCGTCCTCAGTCCTTCTCTCTGCAGATAGATCGCCAATTTCCGGCTGGTGTCTAAAATGTGTTGGAACGTTTGCTTCTTGCCGGTATGAGGGTTTATCTGTGAAAAAAGTGTATTGTCATTGTAACAGAAAGCTGTATATGTATAGCAAAAATTCTATAGCAAATCTCCAGGATTATTTTTTATACTACAATTATTTCTTATACTGTATATTAATCTAATACATCGCATTATACTAAAGTTGAGTCCAGACGACATGGCCAATGTACATCAACGTTATTGGTAAATGGATTGGCTATCAATGCTGGGTCAATATTGGCTATATATGCAGTACGATTGATATCTAGATGATATGCATAATTAGCCATATTCTTTTATTTATTTATTTTTTACATAAAAAAGTAAACGGCGAATATGAGTCAAGGGTAAGTAATGCACAATACAATTAATAAAACAACTTTATTCTAACTTCATAAGAACGTTTCGGCTCTACTTGGAGCCATCCTCAGCTTACAATCGTTGAAGAGATTCTTAGGTAACTATGGACCCAGAGGAGAGATCCTTGTTAGAGGAATGTCATCAAAAACACATGGCTGTAAGGCCTGGAGTAGTGTAAGTGGATATATATTCCACTCTGGGTCGATAGTTGAACATGAGATTTCGGTCCATAATACAATTATTAAATACAAGACATAACAAGCACTGTGTAGATACAGAAGTATAGAACGGTCATTATATAATAAGATAGTATCGTCACAGTTATAAAAAAAAATGTAAAATAAATGTAGAGAGCACGTGAAAAAGGTAAAAATACGTCCAATTCGAATTACTGTCAGTAACGGAATCTTTTCTATTTATTTTTTATTTACATTGGCGTACATTGGCCATGTCGTCTGGAGCCGGCTTAATACATATATTAATTATAAACAATCAACAAGTCAATCATAAATTTACCTGCGCCACACGAGTACCATGCGTCGCCAGTTGCATCAATAACAATTGTCCTACCGAGATATTAAGTTCCGTCATCAGCTCACCCTCACCATGCAAAATATTTGATCGCTGTGGCATGTTGGACACGAGGAAGACCGACGCCGCTTCTTTTTACGTAGGATGTTGGAATCTCTTTAATGGAACGTTAAATACGAAACCGTGTACTTTGAACCGAGTGTTTACATAATGATAGAGGTGAGGATGATAAGAATCTGCAAACTCAAGCTTTTATCATTTTCTGCTTTGAGCGGAGTTTTAATCGATAAACACGCATCTCGCGCCTCGTTGAGACGAGGACGAGATAATTATAGGCGCAAAAAAGCCGAAAGTTCCATCGCTTCAAGGTTAGATGGCAGCACGCATATATTTTCGATCGAAACAGTGATAATTGTCTCTAAGTTTTCGCTAGATGGCGCTAGTTCCTCTAAAAGCACCGTCGATCAAACTCCGCTTGATTCAATCAACGATTAATTTAATCGGTAGAATTGGTTACAGTAAAATTTTTATTATCGTCATGTAATCGTCGTTCCTAATTTAATTTTTCTTCTCATGTGTCAAATAAGAAAAAATAGATAATTTTATTCAAATTAACAAAATATCACTTATTAGGCCCAGTTCCACAATCTCCAATTAACTTAACCGGCCGGTTATTCCATTGGAATTGACCAATCGCATTTGTCGTTAAGCAAAATTAACAAATGCGATTGGTCAATTCCAATAAAATAACTGGCCGGTTAAATTAACTGGAGATTCGTGGAACTGGGCCTTAATAAATTAATCGATGATTAATTCAAACGGTAGAATTGTTTAAAGGAAAATTTTTATATAAATTATATAATTGTCATTCTCTAATCTTATTTTTCCTTCCATATGCCGAACAGCAAAAAGTAAATAATTCTATTTATATTAACAAGATATGGTATAGGCATCGCTTGACAAATTCACCGGTTATTAATTCAATACCAATCAGAATTGCTTAAAGGAAAATTTTTACAAAATCGTATAATTGTCGTTTCTAATTTTATTTCTCCTTCCCCCCACATGCCAAACAACGAAAAATAAATAATTCTATTTACGTTAATAAAAGAGTGTTGTTTAATAAGTTAACTCAATGATTAATTACACCGAAGAGTTATTTAAAGAAAAAGTTTATATAATCATATAATTGTCATTTTTAATCTTATTTTTCCTTTTATGTGCCAAACAGCAAAGAATAAATAAATATACTCACATCAGTAAAATAGTATAATTGATGTTTGATAAGTTGATCTACGATTAATTCAACAGGCAGAATTAAACAATTTTGTTTAAAGCAAGATTTTTATAATCGTATAATTATCGTCTCTAATTTAATTTTTCTTTCCACATGCTAAATAATAAAAAATAAATAATTCTATTCATATTATTAAAACGGTATGTCGCGATAAGTTGATCGGTTAATTCAGCTAGTAGAACTGCCTAAAGGAAAATTTGTATATGACCATTTAATTGTCGTCTCTAATCTAATCTTTCTTTTCACGTACTTAGCAAACAACAAAAAACAAATAATTCTATTCACGATAACAAATCAGTATAAGTGCTTGAATATGCTATTCACCGCGTTAATCGGAGTTTGATCGAAGCCACCCTAAGGCTACACTACTTTTTGTACCTTGTATAAATAAAAAAAAATGATGTGTATAAGAGACAGCCCTAAGGCTACACTACTTTTTGTACCTTGTATAAATAAAAAAAAATATAGACGGACGTAGATCAAGATACAATAGAATCTTTTTTCCATTTTAAATTCCCCTCCAAACTAGAATTCACCTTATGCGTAATAATGCATATGAATAAAGAATCATACGTATAAAGAATGTTGCTGCATTTTTCATGTTAGACATATGACTGATTGATTTTTTTGTGCACTACGATTTTATGCAAATCCATTTGGATAGGTCTTGAAGGATGAAAGAATATTTTCGAAGGACGACAATAATTTTTATCCTTATGTTCTTCATATTAGACGTACGAGACTGCTCGAGTTTTCCATCGTATAAAAAAGATCCCTTTATAGAGTACAAAAAGGAAAAGAAAAATAGAAAAGGAATTAAAAGTGGATATAATTGCAAAACCTGACATTAAAGATCTCGAATAAAACGAATCTTTAATTTAAAAATAATGTTTAAAAAATATTTTTTATTCTTATACGTTTAAAAGATATTTTTTGTATAGATTTACAACAAATGCATTTTTTGTGTGCACTTGTTATTAATTTTTATCTTGATTAAATTAATAACGTCTTAAAATGTTATTGCAATTAAAAGTAAAATTAAGTATATAAAAAATTAAGTATTTGTAAATAATTAGATCAGAGATTATTAATTTTTCTTTTCTTTTTTGCTGTTCTACATAAAAAAATATATTTATATAAATAAATATATGTATAAATATCTATCTTATATCTATTATTATTTATATAAATAAATTTATATATAGAATATAAATATACAATGTACAACATTCAAATTAATATGTTTTAATAAAATTAATTAATAAAATTTATAATATCTGTTAAGTAATAATGATAAACCTATGAAATAATAAGTTTTGGTAATCTTTCTCAATTACAATATATTTCTGTCTTATTTGTTAGTAATCTTGAAAACACTTCATATATAATAAAATAACAAATAATAAATAAATAAAGAGCACCTCCTTATGTGTTTTATATGTAAAGATTAGAGTTTAAAACACACAATACACTTTAATTATATTTAACAAAATTTCGATGAAATATCGGAATCTCGAAAATACAACGAATGTTCTTCTGTGTTACTGCAGTTGTCCTTCCGAATCTTATAACATCATCTTTAATACACAATATTTTTCTATATTCTCAGAGATTTCAAAGAGAAGTGTATCCTTTTGATTGTCTCACGTCATCCTATAAAAAAATTCAATAGGAATAATCACACAAAAATAATGTCACCTTTTATTTCATTGAGCGTTTGTACAATTGTATATATTTAGAAGCAATATAACTTCTTAAATACAAATTAAATAAGAGAAGAGAATAATTCTTTATGCGATAGATTTTCTAATGTAAAAATTTCAACTTTTTACATTTTTTACAACTTTTAATTATGAGTTGTTAAACGATTTACGTGATTGGGCCGCGGTCAATAACACAATGGCCGACGTTAAAAAAAATATGTTAACGATTAAAATAATCAATTTATTAGCTCTAACGTGAAGTTAAAAATTATTTCACTTGTCAAAGCATTTTGCGATTGATAGGTACTTATAGGGGGAAATGGAATACATTCACACATTAGAGGAAATTGAGGAAAAGTATCACCCGCCAAAATAAGAAGCCTCCGACATTTTTTGCCCTTGTCAAAAACACTTTTTGAAAAACGCGAAAGAGACGTGACTTGAGACGTTCTATTGCGGCACACGATTTAAATTATTTAAATGTACCTTAGTGTCGAAATATATTCCCCCACATAAAAGACGTCCAAAAGATATCCCGAAGATATCCTATCGCCTAAAGATGTCTTCGGAATATCTTCTAGACGTTTTGTGAATATGCATGCTGTATGGGCCTCTTTGCATAAATAATTCATGAAAAAAAATGATGTTGCATTAACAGCATTAAGTCTAATTAGAAATAATCTTGTTAATTCAATAACAGTTTTACTAACACAAAAACATACGTATTTATTTTCATTAATATTGTTATTGAGTTAACAAAATTATTTTCAGTTAGACTTAATGTTGTTAGAACAACATCATTTTTTTTCATTCATATGCGATGTGTATATGCGATTTCTTTGGAAGGTAAACTACCGATGATTTTTTTATGACAAATTGGATGCACTAGTGCGCACTAGTGTGTTCACTGAAGGCTGTCATACACAAAGTGACACAAAAAAGTATATGTACAGAGATATTCAGCACAAGTTATCACGTAGTTTGACGGGATATCTATCAAACGTTTCCTTGGTCAAGACGCTTATACATTAATGCTTTTGCAGTCAGATAAATTTGTGTACAACAGCCTTTATAGCCTGCACCAGCATGCACTAACGCATCGAATTCGTTATCACAAGACGAAGGCGAATCTCGCCGATATCACCCGCGTCAGAGATTCATCGGATCAACACCACTGAACGCAAAATGCCTGATTCCCACGCTTGCGCCGACAGCCACAAGAGAACAGCGACGGAACCGTCCGCGCGTTCCGTCCGTAAAAAAAAAAAGAAACGTGCAGAAGAATCTTAGTAGAGACGTGGAACTTGGGGCTTCCTCTCGCCGAGGGTGCCCGGATTCGTGCGCTTAGAAGCGATGCGTGACGGCTGACGCAGATCGAAAAGTACCGTCGGTCGCTGAGCCGCGACGAGGATTTCGGCGCGTGTGCCGCGAACATTTTTCCGCCGTCGGTTTTTCCCCGCCCTTTTGCCGCCGGGGAGGCGGGGCCGAACGGAGCGACCGCCCCCGAGCCGGGCGGCCGCGCGGCATTGCGCGTAGCGGCCGCCACAATGTCGGGCGCAGCCTCGTGCGAGTGTTACGATAGGCAGACGCATTGCGGCACGCTCGGGCATGGCACCAACGGCGTGCCGGTTAACGCGGAGGGATCGTCCCGTACCGGGTAGCGGCGGCGGCCGCGGCGGTCCAATGAACGACGAGACGGAGCGGTTGCACCGCCCGCGCGACGCCGCTCGTCCAATGGCCGTACGGCGGATCTCAGCATCCACTTCTCCCGGTCGCGGCCTCACCGCTCCTCACCGCGGCGTATGGAAACCCTTCTCTCACACGCAAAAGGGGACATCTCATCACGACTCTTGGTAGCAGGCACTTCTCCGTAGTGGGCACTCCACTCATCGTGTCGTCGTACGGGTTCTCCGCGAGAGGCTGTGGGGCCTGTGCCCGGGCGGGCGAGCAAGCGAGCGAGCGAACGAGCGCGAGCGCGAGCGCGAGCGGGCGAGCGCTGGTCGAGTGGGTCTAAGCGGCCGTGAGGACCTCTCCAGGAGTACCCGACAGAAGTCCTCTCCATTCATTCATCCATCCATCCAGCCAGCCAGCCAGCCAGCCAAGCCAAGCCAAGCCAAGCCAAGCCAAGCCAGCCAGCCAGGCAGGCAGGCAGCCACCCAGCCAGCCATCCATCCATCCATCCATCCATAGAGCGGCTCTTCTCCTACGGAGAGTGTATCCTCGACGAAGGTGGAGGCGAAGCGTAGAGTGGTACATCTACCATCGTCTCTCTATCGGCGGAATCCGAAGACTCGAAGACCCCCGTGTGATTTCAGTCGGCCGCCGGCCGGCTCTGGCCGGCCACTATCCTCGACCACGTGTGCAAGGTCGCCGCGTCACCGCGTATCCTTCGTTTCCGAGGAGCGAAAACGCAACGACGGGCACGTCGGTTTACGTACGTTCTCGCCGACAGATCACCGAGGGGTCCGACGATTCCAGAGGAGCAGCCATCCGAGTCGGCCGCCGGCCGACCGCGGCCTCGACATTTTTTCCGGTTACGCGTGTGACAGTTCGCCGTGCGCCACGTGACACCGCGTCCCTTCGTCCCTCAACGTCAATCTCGCAGCCTGGAATCATTTCCGGGGATACTCAGAAGATACATCAGAAAGCAACGACGAATACATAAAGAAGAAGATGGATATAACGTCCATCATCGACGGCGTCGTCAAATAGAATACACGCGGTGAAAACGAAGCTCGGGTTCGACGGAACGTCAGTGTCCGCGGCGTCTCGGGTCCGAGCACTTCTAGCAAGCTGTACATATCTGTGTAGAAATTGTTTTGTGCGATTGCAAGAGCTATGCGTGCGTTTAAACGTGATCGAGAGCACGGAAAGAGAGAAGGGAACGGACACCGGCTCGCGGCGAACGATTGCGGGCTCCACGTTGATCTCGGGGATGGACGGCCTCGGTGTTGGTGAAAAGGGAAATTTTTTTTTATTGTGTGCCCGTGATCCGTCGTAGTAATAAGTGAGCGCGTCGACGTACGAGTGACTTGTGGCATTGTGGGATTATAACTAGTCGTGTGTACTGATTTCGGTCTCGGGTGAGCGATCGTTCGAGTGACGGTAATTCCACGGTGAGGATCGAACGTTCAGATTTGGAGTCAATCGACCAATCGGCCCATCGAGAACGCGATTCAGAGGAACGTGATCGTTTCGGTTGTGCTACGTTGGCGGCGCGATCTTGGCGATCGGCAATCGCGAGCGGTACGAACTAGACGAGAAAGAGAAAGAGAGCAGTAGCGTCATAATGCGCCGTTGTTACGGCTAGCGCCGGCCTCATCATTCCGCGAAGCGCGAGCTTCAAGTACTTCGACGGCGTCGGGCTCGCCGAGATGAGCGGTGGCAGCGGCGGCGGCGGAAACGGTGGCGGCAATCAAGGCGGTAATGGCAACGCCACGACCTATCATCAGCACCAACAGCAACAGCAGCAGCAGCAGCAGCAACAGCAGCAGCAGCAACAGCAATCGCTGGAGCAGGCCGGCCTGCTGTCGGACCTCAATGGTATCGACCTGGCGATGAGCCTATCGCCGAAGCAGCACTCTTCCCACGTTCAGGCTGCTGGCGGTGCTCACACTACGCCCTTCAGCGTCACCGATATTTTGTCGCCGATCGAGGAGTCCTACCGGAAGCTCGAGCTCGCCGCCGCCGCCGCCGCCGTCGGTGTTGGGGTCGGCGTCGTGACGCATTCCCAGGGCTCGCCTTACGGGAACGCATGCGGTGCACGGGTGGGTGGTAACACCGGTAGTTCAAGCGCGAGCAGCGGTAGCCCGCCGCTGCACGGCGGTTCGACGCCCGGTGGCAGCACCCCCGGACCGATTTCCGTTGCCAACGGGGCCGCCCCCGGTGGCGGTAGTGCCGGCGGTGCCGGCGGAGGCATGAGTGCCATGGGTAATCCTTACGCAACTATGCAGCTCACGTCGCAGTACCAATATTGCGCCGCGGAATTGTCGCCGTACCATCACGCCGGGCCCGGCGTGGGCGCCACGGCCACAGCCACGGACCCCATGCGGTCCCACGCGGTGTCGTCGCACCATCATCCGTGGTACGCACCGGCGCCGCCGGCCACCAACGACCCGCGCTTTGCCAGTGAGTAGCTTGTCTTTTATTCAAAGAAGCGAGAAATGAGAAAACCCCGAAGAAATAACGCGCAGTTGTGTCTAAGGCGAGCGAAACCTGGGAGAAACTTTAGCTAAATTGCATATGTAATCTCTCAATACAGTAAATATATACATATAATGTATAATTTTTTATATTTATATGTACATATATAAAATCAAATTCATGAACAAGATTGAAAGAGAACCCACACAGCATGCATATCCAAAAGACATCCAGAAGATATCCCGAAAATATCCTATCGCTTAAAGATGTCTTCGGGATATCTTCTGGACGTCTTTTGGATATGAATGCTACATGGGAAGATGTAAAAAATATATCATATTTATGTATTGAACAGAAGGGCGTTAATACGAATTATCGATAATTAATGCAATGATTTTCGTCTTTCGTTAATATATCGCATTCGATCAATTTTCTATACAACTAATTACATCCTACAGAATGTTTCCTAAAAGATTAGAAAGAGTTTTTCTTTATCACAGTTTTGTTCGCAAAGTTTTCCTTAAGCACCACTGTGCGGCTTTATAGAAAAGTGGAAAAGTGCGATTTACGTCGTGGCAGATAAAATCGTAGAAATCATTTTCATCGAAATTTGAGAGAAACGACTTTACGCTCGCTAATGGAGGGAATATTTTGTCAGGTAAATCCACATACATTTACATGCTCGTCAGACGAGCAAAAAGCCACCGCGGACTTCGTCTACATATTGATTAATTCAGCGACTCGTTCGATGAATTACGCCTCGGACAGTTAGTCTGTCCGCTAAACGTTACCGAGTTATCGAATGCAAACAGTCATTCTGTCAGCCTGTTAAATGAGTTTCGAGGGGTCTGTATTTATCGGAGAGGCTCGGCGAATAAGTCTCATAGAATATGACGCTTATACTTTCAAAGACGTGTTCTCCCCCTGACGATCGTCAGCATGAAAACCGACATCGGACGCACGATCTACACCTGTTATTTAATCGCCGGTAGAAAAATCGGCGAGTGAAATCTGCAGGAACGTTGAAGAATCACGCGCGAGAGAGTTAACGTTATCAGATATTCATCAAAATCTTATGTTTCGCGTTTTGTGTATAAATGCCGGAAGCGACACGAAGCGACTCCGGAGAGAAAGAGAGAACGTTGTACGCGTACGTTGTACTCGGATAAAAACCTATCTCACAACGAGCTATTCCTTCCGCCTTCCAAGAGTCACGTCCGTCAGGCTTTTATCGGCCTTGTAACGACAAGTCCATGGATATCTCAGCTCCATTTAGGGATCGACGAGAGAGTGTCGGTCTCGCGTTACAAAGTTGACGAAAAAGCGCCACCGTTAATTGGTAAGGAGAACCCGTCGGCGTTTCTCAGTTTACAACCGTCTCCAAGTGCTCCACGGGAGAAGGCCAAATTTTATTTTTATCTCCAAAAGCGTGTACGAATCTTCTACGAGCGAGCTAGCAAATTGGGAGGATAGGAGCTTACCCGGATCGAAAAGATGCAATGATTGCAGCTTCGTGACAAATGAGGATACAAATCGGTTTTCTCGAGCTGATCTCTCTCGAGTGGTTTGACACACTCCAGAAATTACAACAGAGAAGGAGGATTCTAAATCTATTTTTGTAGCCTAAAAAACTCGACTTTTAATTTAATCGCTCGTGAAGTGAGCAAATGGAGATGGAGCAGCCTGCGGTTTGCAGTCAGCGATATTCCTTAAGTGGAACAGTTTAAAAGGATTGGCGTAAAAGCGTCTTCGGGAAGTGTAGGAGCTTTGACACTTCGGGGATCCATTTGGATGTCCAGGGCGCCGCATAAGTTTCGCGTTTCAGTGTCCACAAAGGAGAACGTCGCGCATACCACCGTCGGCCAACAATGCCGCGCATCTTTCATGCGACTTGTGTCAACAAGGCGCTCGTCTCTCCTCTGTGGATTTTCGTCCATCGCACGCGCCACTTTAGCGTGGCGATCGCTCGTCGCTCGTCGTATCGATCCAGAATTCGAGAAAGCGCGACTAGTGGACGGCGCTGAGGATTTTAGTTAAACAAATAAGAGGGACTCTGGTCCTCGAGTTAAAGGCCTGGAGACGCGCGCGGACACCCGTCCGCGCCGTACGAATTCGATTTCGCGGGACTTATCGTCGCCCCTTGCAAAATAAACAGAGCGCGGGGAAAGCCCCGCGCTCGTCCACGGACTTGCAAACAAATTGTTCCCCGATGCGTTTCGCGATCGTTTGAATTCGTCCTCATGGGCAGCGATTCCGTAACTTTTTCCCTAGGGCGGAAACGTAAAAAGTGAAAATTTTTACCATCAAAGTTGATGGAGAACGTTTTCACGTTTCCATCCTAGGGAAAAAGTTACAAAATCGATGCCCTGGAACTGCGATTATGTGCACACAGAAAAAGAAAGTCTTCAATCAAGATGAATATATTTAAATAAAAATTTTAATTGTTTCTGTGTGCACAGAAAAAAAGAACATTCTTATATATATTTCAAAAATATCTTTATTTTTGACATGTAAATCTTAAAATGAGATTTTATAGCGTTAAACGAAGAAATATTACTTGCATCAAAACATTTTATATAATTCAATAAAGAAAATTATAGTCTTATTATTCAAGAATAATTTTTATTAATGGAAAGCAAAAAATATTGGATAGAGAATAACAATACTTTCAAACCAAGAATATTCATATTATAAAGATAATACAGTTTAATCTTATTATTGTATTCGTTATGTAACAATTACAATATTCAAATTAATTTATAATATTCTTGAAATACAAGAATATAAAATTCTTCTAAGAAAATAATATTTTCTTGCTTATATATGAAACAATGATAGTGTCAATTTAAATATATTCGTCTTGATTGAAGGCTTTTTTTTCTGTGTGTGGCAGTATTATGTAGATTACGTAATAGCAACAGTGCAAATCGCAAAGGAGTTTTTGCCAAATCGCAAGAGTGTAATAAATCTATTCAACGTTATGCCTTTGTAGCATTTCTTTACGATTTTATGAAGAGCAAGCTGTAAAATAGACACATCGTACATTGTTTGCTGTGTATCAAGAACAAATTTTCAGATCAAGGAGAATCCGTTCATTAATCTCCTCGATCTAGCATTTTAATAGCGCTACGCTATTCGCAGTTTGACGTCTTTCGATGATATATTGCACTGATCGATTGTGCTACGTTCGTGATTTCCATTTTAATAACGTCCTATTAAAAACTTCTGCTCTTATCGCCACGTTATTTGTACGAATTTCTTTTGTAGCTTTTTACGATTTGCATCGTACATATGTATACGCAGCATTATGCATGCTGTGGACTAATGACAATGTGATTCCATTCCTTTATTATTAAGTTTGTTTAACATGATCAATAAATGATCAATTACGATTAAAATCGAATCAATTATATGAAAATAATATGTAATGGTAGAAAACGCATAATTATATACATATTGATCTAGAAATAAATAAATGAGAAGTTGTAGAATTTAGAGCGCCAAAAATTATAAAACAAATTATTAAATTCGCATTTAAAAAATTTAAATTCTTACTATTTTCCAAACTCGGCAAGATTTATCATTTCTTTTGTATTGTTTCAATGTATTCTTTCTCTTTCTATATATTATATTCATATTTAATTCATTTGCTTTAATTTGATGTATTTCTCTATTTATAATTCTGTATTTTTTTATAGTATACTGTAACCCTTTATTATCACGATAATAAACCATCAATTTTATTCTGAATCTTGATATTTATTATTCTCACTAACTGGAACTTCTTACAAGTAAAAGTTTAAGACTTGCGAGCTTGATTACAAGTTTTAATCTCTATTGGTTTTAATTATTTTCCATCTATACACTACCTGTCAAAAGTATTTTACCACCTATATACTACACAATCTTATGTTAAAATCTACATAAACATTAGTTCCCTTTATTTGTATTTTATTTTATATAACAGAGACATTGTAGTAATGTTCGATTTTACTGGTAAAAGCACTTAAATATTGAATATAGTAGAGACTGATCACAGAAACGTGAAATATTTAAATCGTTCACTATTTGTTGACGTTAGTGACCTTCAGTTTTGCACACGAAGTATGTATGTAAACAGCAACATTACATACCAACTATTTTAGACTTCTGCATCATTATTTGATACTCGATATTCGTTAGTAACCCACGGTTTTCGAGACATACCACATGTCAAGCTAATTCTGTTTAGTGCGTATTATAGTTAAAAATATGACGAAGAAACGTGAAATTACTAATGAAGAACGTGCTGTGATAGTGGCATTACGTCAGAAAGGATATTCGATACGAGCAATAGCTCGTTGGTGGAAAAATTTTGTTGGTGGTAAAATACTTTTGACCGGTAGTGTATATTTGGTAGAAAAAGATATATGTTGTAAGATATATGTTTTTAAAAACCAATTTCATTTGTAGTTTGTCTTTGCACTACGCGGAACGAGATCGCGAATAGAATTCTATTGCAAATTTAATCACAAGTTACAGATCCTGTAACACAAATCTTATTGCGCTTTAAGTAAGATCTAATTCTAATAAAGTTAAAATGAAACACGAAATTACGTAATGACCATATGACAAAATTATATATTATACAATCGACGGGTGAAATTAAATGTTACGCCTATATCTACGTGCCCCATCAGACGAGATATTTTTATCCCGCTCGATTGGACGACTTTCACACTGTGGGCGGTACGCGAAGGCGTCCGTGATTCGGAGCGAGAAATCTTTGGGCTTTTGTCACCTAATTGGAAGCTGAAGAGCCGAGGCGGAGGAGGCTTCCCCTCCCCCGCTCGGTCGCTATGCCACATAATTACGTTTCGAAACGGGGGGATGTTCGACGTGAGGCAGAGTGCGACGCCGGTGGTCAGGTAGACGTTGGAGAAACGTCAATTTACTTAACGAGTTCCTGCACGCGCGTTGTTCGCCCATCATCGGGATCTGCCGTCGTGTATTGGCAGAAGTTACATCGAAACATCCCGTCCCGTCAGTCGTACCCGTACGCATTGTTCTCGGTGACTGCTGACGAGCCAGGGGGCTTAAAAGGATAGCATCGCACGAGAAACATAATAATTTACATCACCGATGTGATTTACGAGAAATTCCACGCGGCACCAATTAATACTAACGCCAGACAATCGCGTATCAACACCTGGGAAAGAGACAGACCCTCTCTGGAATTGCGTAAATTTAATTATGGGAAAAGAGATCATTTCGAACTTATAGAAAGAATCGCGTTATCAAGAGATCACGGGCTTGTTGTAAAACTTGTGGGTATAGGATGTATCGTAATTATAGGTAAGTGGTTAGTTTTGATCAGCTCTAATGGGCGTAGGGCGTTTCTTAATCAGTGCAACAATCCAGGTGAGGATTGGCGTGGCGGAGAGCCGCGAACTCGTCAGGCACTCGAATCGGCTATCGAATATAGGCTATCGAGTACAACCGCTCCGGATATATCCGCGTAATGAGAAGGGCTCACGCTCACCGACGAAAAAGCGCGCCGCCTTCTTCCGCTCGGTAAAAAACACGACAATCGCCCTCGGTGCTCTCGGTGCTCGGTGCGCTCCGGATTTGAGCTGTACCGGGGTTCGACGATTTCTCTCCCGTACGGGCGCGCCCGGGGTAAACAAATTTGACGGTGTTTGTTCCTGCGCTCAAGTGGTATTTCTTTCTCGCCCTCGACTCCACTGACGGCTCGAGAATACGGTTCTCACAGGCATAATAATTCGGGACTTCATCTTGGGACCTCCCGTGCTCCCGGTGACGTAGCACTTCGCAGCGCCTAAATCGTTCCCTTTGTCCGCGTCCAAGCGCGTTCATTTTTGACAGCTCCTCGCCAACTGACAAGGGATAGACGACCGCTCGCTCGCTCGCTCGCTCGTCTGGGGCAGCCTTCGGTAGCTCAAATTTAGAGAGAATCGTTCAACCGTATACTAGGCTTAGAGGTATACTTATGAAAATATGAATATGTCATAATTATTATAATCTCTACATCGAAGCCGTTGGTAACAATTCTTTTTGATTTTAATTAATTCTAATTAATTCTTGATAATTTTTTATTGTCGCTATGCTTAATGCGAAATTAGCGCAGATGTTTTAATCCGTCAGGATACGCATTGGAGATTGCGAGTTGGAGATTAGAACTCGATCAATCAGATAATTTTAATTTTTTTTCTCTTTGTCCCGATTAGTCGAATTTTAATCTCCAATCGCAATCTTCAGTTTCCAATGTATAGCCTGACACAGGTTTTATATACGGAAAGAACGATTTTGCTAAAGTATTTAAAAATTTCACCACACGGAAAAAAACAATAAGGTTGCCACAACCACAATAATAGTAACATTTGGTACAGCCACGTCCTGTTGTCACATTCACATTGTTTTGTGTGGTGCATCTATATATGTTTATCTCAACATTCACTATGTTTGCTGTACCAATTGTGGTTGTGGCAACCTTATCGTTTTTTCCGTGCAGATACAGACCTGAAAATAATTTTGTTAAATCATCAAAAACAATTATGTAGGACTAAGCATGATGATAGTGCTGCAAAGTTTGAGCAGTTTTTTGAAAGATAGTGCTGCACAGTTTTGATATTGTAGCAACTATTTTGTGCATCATACATAATTATTTTGATGGTCCAACAAAATTATTTTCAGATCTGTATCTGGTCAAATTTTTAGATATTTCACCAAAACTATTCTTTCCGTGTACATATATGTATAGACTATAAGAGAGAATATACTAAATTTAAAACTATTCACAACGGATAAAGTAAAATCGGAGTCAGTGGTATCAAAATTAGAACGCGTCTTCGTCGGGAGCAAGGAAGATCGTTTTATCGAAACTTGCGAGCACATCTCTCGACATATCTCTCGTCACTAATTTTAAGTTATATAGCCCATAATAGAGTTCCTCAAGTAAGAATTTGGACACCGTCCGCTATCTTCAGACTAACTATGGTGTGCTTTTCAAAAAGTTCAAGTCAGTTTAGTACCTAATTTATTAATAAAAAAACGAATTTGAAAGAATGGTTTTGATGAAATATCTAAAAATATTTGGCCAGATACGAATCTGAAAATAATTTTTGTTGGACTATTAAAATAATTATGTAGGACGCCCAAAATATTTGCTGGAATATCAAAACTTTTTGTAGCATTATCATAATGTTTGAGCGTCCCACGTAGTTACTTTTGATAGTCTAACAAAATTATTTTCAGATCTGTAAATCTATAAATATCATTATTACTATAATAAGTAAATCTATAAAATACATAATAGTATAATATAAATTTCCTCGTAGTTAGTCTGAAACATATAGCGGATCAATCAAAAATTGTCTAAGTGGTGTCCAAACTCTTACACGGGAAGAATGGTTTTGCTAAAGTATCTAAAAATTTGGCCAGATATAGATCTGAAAATAATTTTGTTAGATCATCAGAAGTAACTAACAATAAGGCCGGTCTACACGCAACGATTTGTACACCATTTTGTCTGCGCAGTTCAAGACGTTGCGGAGAAGACGTTGCGTCTGGACAGGAAAACTGTCACATAATTGCACTGCAGTTTTCCTGTCCAGACGCAACGTCTTCCCCGCAACGTCTTGAACTGCGCAGGCAAAACGGTGTACAAAACGTTGCGTGTAGACCGGCTTTTTAAGATGCTCAAAATAATTGCTAGAATATTGAAACTTTTTGCAACATTATCATCATGCCTGAGTGTCCTACTTAGTTACTTTTGATGGTCTAACAAAATTATTTTCAAATGTGTATTTGACCAAATTTTTAGATACTTCAGCAAAACTGTTCTTTCCATACTTGAGGAGCCTGTAATCTTTCATAACGAAGGCACGTGCGGAAAGAGGACACGCGCAAAGTATCATTCCCGGTTTGTTCAATATGTTTTGCAGTCTCGCGGCTGATGGGCGCCGCGGCGGCGGGCGCCGGGACCAATATGGCCGGCTGCTCCGTGGGCCAGTCGATGGGCGACGTGACCAAGTCGTCGGGAATGGGGGTGGGCGTCGGCGTCGGAGTCGGCGTCGGCATGGGCGTCGGCGCGATGCAGTTCCCCCTCGCGCAGAGACGGAAGAGACGCGTGCTCTTCACCCAGGCCCAGGTCTACGAGCTCGAAAGGCGGTTCAAGCAGCAAAAGTACCTCAGCGCGCCCGAACGGGAGCATCTGGCGTCCTTAATACATCTAACGCCCACGCAGGTATGTAATTACTTGTTATTCGTATTCCGGGCGTATCCCGCAGAATCGCCGGATGTCCTTTTCACTGTAGATTAAACGCGGAAGGTAAACGGGGACTGCCAAGCGATCGAATCGTTTATTCGATATTCAGCGTGCGAATTGACTCGCAGGATAGACTCGTTTGTAGATGTTTCGCGCAATTGTTTTATTAAGTCTTGAAGGTCCACGGTAGTTACGCGTTTGCCGTTTAAGATAGCTGGTTCCGGCATACGCCGATTTTAACGAGCGTATTCATTTTCATTGAACGCAGACAGGTCTGGCCGGCTCGAGATGCGGCACAGCGGTCTGGCAACAATAAATAATTGTTACGCGGCTCATTGGCCGCATCCTGCGTTCATGCACGTAACGCGGGTCTCCCCCTCGTTCGGTCTATCGTTCCGTCTACCGTTCGTCTCTCCGTCTGCGGTTCAATTCACTTATCAGCCCTTTGAAAACAAGCGCGTCGAATTGTCCGTTTGTCATCGCGACGTTTGTAATGCGACGGGAACGACGTCTATCGATATAACTTAACTTGCACTAAGGCCCAGTTCCACAATCTCCAGTTAACTTAACCGGCCGGTTATATTCCATTGGAATTGACCAATCGCATTTGTTAATTTTGCTTAACGACAAATGCGATTGGCCAATTCCAATGCAACAACCGGCCGGTTAAGTTAACTGGAGATTATGGAACTGGGCCTAATGTCCATTTCTACCAATGCAGATTAACTTTAATCTTAGTTTAATTCACTCTTCATCTTTTTCTAGTTCTAAGAATTAGAAAAAGATAAAGAGTAAGTTAAACTAAGATTAAAGTTAATCTGCATTAGTAGAAATGGCCATAAGCGCCATAAACGTCTTAACCTTTTGCGGTCCTATGTCGAATTGGATTTGACGTAATATGTTGCGATAGCCTGTCGCATAATTATTCTTTATGCATTCGAATTTATACGCGATTAATCAGCAAATTATATTTTTGGGATTTCCATAAATTCCTCCAAGTAATAAAAACTCTTTGATTCGTTAGACCAGCTTAGATGAAATTAAATGATTACATAAAATTGAAAATGAAATACTTGATCTTCGCTCATTTGCGAGAAATAGTTTGAACTGCAAAAAGGTAACATCCAGCACATGCTTTTTCCAGAAGCATCCTCGAAAAGAACGCGTCGTGATATCGCGTTCGGATATTTGTGACTATTTACGGCACAGAAATAAGTGAAATAGGAGGCTGTCTAGTTAACGACAGCCAGGTCTAAAGAGAAGCTTCGCAGAAAGAGAGATTCCTCAAAGTGGAAACGGAGCGTTTCCTTAAACCGGAAGAGTCGAGCAGCCGCGCGAAGCCCTTCGAGCGACGGTGACGAGTCGATTCCGTGTCAAGCACGGAAGTCGGCAAAGAGGCCTGATTGCAATCAACCGGGATTTTCATGCGCGCCCGGGGCGAACGGGCACAAGCGGTACATAAGTTTCGACGAGCTTCGCAGTAGATTGCAGCGATCGCGATCGGGGGAGAGAGGGGAATTGCGGATAACGATTCACGCGTTCCTCCCTGCGTATGTATGTGCGTACCCCTATCTTTCGTTGTACATCGCGCGTAGCGTTTCGTAAAATACAAATTAGGGGAGACTGTTGTACCTAGGGACACTTTCAGAAACAAACTTTTGTCGGCTGCACAGAACCCGTAATTATTTAGAGTTGAAACAAATGACAACTGAAGTAATGTAACTGAGCTGCCAGCATTAAAAATCTCATTTATTGAATAATATTGTTAATTATTACTGGCGATCTACCTATCAATCTTTTGATTATTAAAAATCTCGTTATTGTTAAAAAAATAATTAGTTCCAAGATACAACATGTCCCTAGGTACCACAGTCTTCCCTACATGCTACGTTTTAGCATGGGCGTCCGTAGGGGGGGGGCAAAAGGGAGCATTTGCCCCCCCCCCGGAATTAGCAAAAAATTAAGCAGTTGCTCTCTCTTTGAATAAAGGAAAGACAAAGTTGTGCTAACCTTGCCGATCTTTGCCCTAATTCATAGAATTATAATTTCAAAAGGTGTATAAATTTCAAATTATATCACGGAAAAAACGATAGGGTTGCCACAACCACAATAATAGTAATATTTGGTACAGCCACGTCCTGTGGTTGTCACATTCACATTGTTTTGTGTAGTGCATCTATATATGTTTGTCTCAACATTCACTATGTTTGCTGTACCAAATGCATATAGTTGCCTTTACATCAATGTGAATGTGACAACCACAGGATGTGGCTGTACCAAATATTACTATTATTGTGGTTGTGGCAACCTTATCGTTTTTCCGTGTATAAGTATTCTAAAATTCTGGAAGTAATATTTTGAACCATGCCCCCCCTCCTGGAAAAAATCCTGCGGACGCCCTTGCGTTTTAGAGATCATGTGGATGTTTCGTAAGATGTAAATACGGTATTTTTCACATTCAGCAATTCTTCTCCGTGTCTCGTTTCTCGACGATCGGTGCTTCAAATCGCACCGTATTGATCGCGCGACGTTCGCGCGCCCGTCGTATCGCAGAATCGCAGAGTCGAACGGCTGCCCGCCATCTCGAAAGGAAATCTCTTACCGCGGACGCAACCTGCGAAAAAAAAAAAAAAAATGGCGACGACACCGGAGCGCGTGACAACGCATTGCATTTATCTCGTCGGCGTCTCGCTCGCTCCGTTCGCCGATTTCTCATCTCGTTCCCTCCGGAGCGCGTTCTCCCTCCCTCCCTCTCCTGTCCCCTTGGCACGGGGCACACGCAGATGGGTCCCTCCATTTTGCGCTCGCATTGTTACTCCAAGTACCCGGCCCCCTCCCCCCTCCCTATCCCTTCGCGCGATGCGGTGTTACAATGCCTAGCCACTCCTGGGCATTGTTACCAGTATTGTTATTATTATTCGCTACTGTTGCCGGTTGCGGCCGAGTGGCGAATGGAAAAGCAGAGGGCCGGTGGAGCCAGCTGCTACGTCGAGTGTCGCATTAGAGGCAAATTACACTCCCCCCTTCTCGCCCCCACCCTCCACCCCCCTCTGATCCGCCTATCGTAGCTTTTATCCCACCTCTCCATTTCCCTCCTCGCTTTTCCGAAAAGTTTCGATCTATCGGGCTGTCCGCGAAAACCTGTCGATGATATCAGATGTTTATTATCCGAAAC
Organism: Aphaenogaster floridana; assembly: GCA_003063835.1. Taxonomy (NCBI): domain Eukaryota; kingdom Metazoa; phylum Arthropoda; class Insecta; order Hymenoptera; family Formicidae; genus Aphaenogaster; species Aphaenogaster floridana. The sequence continues at coordinate 192,213 of NJRP01000140.1, read as the reverse complement.
CGAGAGAGAGAGAGCGTCGTTACTTACTCCGTTTCCGTTTATTACACGATGAATATTAATAGCGCGCGCCGCAGCTGAATTACTTGCAAAAATAGTGTTGGAGGTATTATCCAAATGTTCGTAATATATGTAGATACGATTGCCGGAAGTGCCTTCGACTGCGAAGGCAGCAAGAAACGTCGAGTCGTAGAGTAATGTCGGATGAAAGAATGAGAGAACCGGCGGGAGAGAGGAGAGAGAGAGAGAGAGAGAGGGAAGGCAGGAAGATCGCGGTCGCGAGCGATTCAGCTACGCGAATAATAATCATAATAATGGGTTTGCGTACCACCGAGCCCTCGCCCCCTCCGGTCTCATCCCCCTGTACTGCGGTCGGCAACCCCATGGCGCGCGCGTCAGGAGAGGGATCGAATCCCGTAGAGCAGAGGGCGAGCTCAATGCCGTGCAAACACGTCGCTACCGCCGTTTTCGAGATCTATCGGCATAGACGAGAGACGAAACGATCGACAGCGCAACGGCTCACGGCTGTGCCGCCGTCGTGGCTCTTTGACACGATAACGGGGGAAACGGCGCCATTAACTCGCGGATGTTCGCTCTTAACATTAGCATTAACCCCCTTAAACCTCCAGAATATATTCGACATATCTCTTCATTTCTAATTTCCTAAAATATACAAAATCCACGTACATTATTTCGCGTATTTCATCTCTGCAGATTCTTCAGCTCTCGAATCGATTTTTCCTTAAGAATAGAGGATTTATTTTACGAGTTCAATATAATTATATAAATCAATTTATATAATTTTGTACTAATATTTTAGAATACTATATATACATTACTCATTACTGTTTATAAATTCCCGGGCACTCTTAAAAATAAAAAAAATATACTTTAAAATAAAAATATACTTTAAAATATACTTTAAAATAAGATACTTTGGCAACATAATTACAATAATTTGGTCTTTTAATAGTCAACAGTTTGGTCTTTTAATAGTTAAAAAAGATCAAATTATATTGCCAAAATAAAAAATTACACAAGAATATGTTTTATTTTATTTTTAAGGGTGTCTGGGAACTTATGAACGATAATGTATATATCTCTTCTTTTTCTCTCTTATTAGCGACAAAATATTCTCGTCAGAAAGATATAAAGAATTGCAAAGATATAAAGATATAAAGAATTATACTATTGCAAGAAATTCCTTCGACCTAGCTTTCCGCTTTATAACCGACGAGAAATAAAATGTTCAGGCACCGACAATTAAGTAATCGAAAATTCAAGAATTTGACACATCTTGACTGAACTACACACAGATTGGCGATGTCTTGGTTGTCAAATGCATGCGGTTAATCGAACGTCCTGCAACGCGTGCGCGCGTCTCTCAAGTGCACTCCCAGAACCCTCGTGTAATAACGCACACATGAATATGTCACTGGCTTTTGCAGTCCGCGTTTCGCCGCGATATCTACGCGGGCAGAATGCGGCCGAGATAATTACACTCCTTTCTGCACTTCTATGTCGTTAGTGCGGAAGATACCTGCCTAGTGATGCATGCGAGTTGTCCCGGCGCCGCGTCTACAGATTAGCGCAAAAGTTATTGAGCCCTGCTTTCGATAATTTATTGCATTTTCATTCTTCTTCTCTTATCTTTTATATTTACACATCCTTTTATATCTATATTTAAATTCCTTATTTTTTCAAAAAATGTAACGTAAACGTAACGCTGATTTTTACTTCAAATATTATTTTACTTAAAATCTGAGTCCAAGTTTTTCTTTTCGTCGGCGTTATGTTTGATGTTAAAATATTGGTAATTATATTTTTGTAAAGTAAAATATTATCAGTTCGTCAAGTTTATCGGCGGACAGAAACGGTTTTTTGTGCTTCGTCCTGTAGCGCGAGCTACAGTTCTTCGTAACGCATTCGCGGCACTCGCTCCGAGGGTGCATATATTCGAACTGCAAACATCAGCATCCCTTAACAGCACTTTATCGCATCAATCCCTTCACCTGCCGATTCTGTAAAGACGCTAAAATTAAAAGCCCGAGCTAACGAAAAAGCACGATCTACGTGTAGAGATTTAGTCGATAGCGTCTCTTCGCTGCCGCTTCTTTTCCGCTCTTTTTTATCAAATAATTATAGAGTGACCTGATGAGACATCTTTTATATATGGAATCTTTAGACAATTTGAAGTATTTCTTAATGATGAAAAGATTTTTTTAGGATTACGTTTTTTCAGGGATCGAAGCTTAGACATCCTTTATATTACTATTTAGATCTACGCGAACTACGCCAGATAAAATTAATCACGACTTATTCGCAAATAAAAAATAGGAAAGGATAAGATAAAGCAGAATAAAATCACGTACCATTGCGTCTTTCCGGGCGCACGAAGTTACTCCACGCATCGCTTCGCGGTAACCAGAAAGTCATTTCTATTTGGGGGCTGGAAGACCCCTGGTTTTCAGACATCACGCTGGGTAATCGGTAAGTCATCTCCGGCCGACGGCATTGAGTTAAAACAACAAAAGGGAGGCGGAATCGTGTTTGTCCTCGGGCTACCACTCAGCAGGGTCAACACGGGACAATTAACAGCCCTAATCATAATTTGACGTTGGTTGATCCCGGGTATTCGCAGGTTCATCGCCATGCGGCGAGCTCTTTGCACGCAGACATTCGCACGCGTTAATCCTCCACCGGGACTCGAGGCGAGCTACGAGTGTCTGTTATCGACGGGCATAACGCTCTCATTAAACAGATATTACTAGCCGAATACCGCGATGGTTATTCCAATCGATTATCCGAGGAAAATAGTATTCGTTCGCAATATTTATTCACAAGCGCCCTTATATTCCAATAAAGTATCATTCCTATTCACGAAGAATGGACATTACTACTTTTTTTCTTTCGTTACCTAGGGCCATAGTACATAGAAAAATGTAAGCAGTAAGACTTAAGCATTAAGCGAATCGGCCAATCATAATCGGGAATTGTCGAAGACGTAAGGCTACCATTTTGAAATTGTCGGCTCTGACTGGCCGATTCGCTTACTGCTTAAGTCTTACTGCTTACGTTTTTCTGTGTGCTACGACCCTTACTCCACCGTGACTTTGTCCGAATTTGCGGGTTATCGGTATCGGTAATTGCTGTTTTATCGCATAGGCAGCCCACCCAAAGAAAAGTGTATGTACGACGGCACGAATGAATGCCGGGAGCGCACGGCTCGTTTGTGCCACGTCGTAACGAACCCCAACCGAGAGAGAATCACCCGCCGGCCCGAGGCTGTATGGGCCACCAACCGGATAATCCGGGCGAAGGTTGGTGTCGAGTCAAATTGCCCGAGGAGGCTGTTGTACCTAGCGAGGGGCAGGCGGTGTGGCCCGTCGTTTTGCGTCAACCCCCGGTGTACTCGCGACGTAATGACGTTACGCTAACTTGATCAATCGTCCACTCTATCCGCCTCCTCTCCCTTCCTCTCTCTGTCTCTCTCTCTCGACCTCGTCCTGGCCGCCTACCTACCTACTAGGGCTCAGCTCTGTCGAGCAGAGGCTAACAGATACTCGATGCCTCCCAAACGCGTGTCGACGTGTTCGTAGCACACGCGCGATATAATCGCGCTCTTCCCCCTTGACTTCGCGTGCCACCCACCAGATTTATCGGCATTTAATGGGCCAACTAATGTCAAACGGTGACACGCGTTACCTGGATAGGAGAGATCGTTACAACGAGTTAGTGAGAGTGAAAGAGAGATAGAGAGAGAGAAAGAGAGATGATGCCAAGTGGACTCCGACTCGTAGAGTGGAACGAGCGAAAAGAAGCTCGAATTACGTTTGACCCTCTCGTACATTTGTCCTACGTGTAAGAAGATACCGGGATCTGTTTTATGTAACAGTTCGAAAATAACACTTTGAAATTTCGCATAGTTGGAGACTCGTACAGGCCGTTTCGTCTCAAGTTCCGGGATCGTGCACCCGTTTTGTTAGTAACAGAATAACGGCGATCAAACGACGAAGATACTTCAAATGATCACGAAAGAGAAAAACCTGTACAAAATTATTTTGAAACGTTTTACTGACAATGAGATGAATCAATCTTGATAACTTCTCTGCGATACCACATAAGTTTTCTTATCGGAAAATCGTGTTCAAAAATCGTTACATACACGGAAAGAACATACACGGTTTTGCTGAAATATCTAAAAATTTGACCAGCTACAGATCTGAAAATATTTTTGTTAGACCATCAAAAGTAATTAAGTAGGATACTCAAACATGAAAATGCTACAAAAAGTTTTGATATTCTAGCAACTATTTTGGGCGTCCTACATAATTATTTTGATGACCCAACAAAATTATTTTCAGATCTGTATCTGGCCAAATTTTTAGATATTTCAGCAATTCTTTCCGTGTATTACGTTTGTTAATACACGATTGATGGCAAGGGAATCAATGATGAACGAATACAACGATGTAATCGACACGTGGCGCCTTCGAGATTGATTAGGAAGATCCGTGTCATCTAAACGGATTACATAGATTTATTTCCGCCCATTAGTTTGAAAGGGCATTAGGTGTCTTTATGACCTGCCGCTGTCTAAAGAGAACCACATTGTTCGGCATGCCAAGCGGTTCATTTACCTGAACGAGAGTAAACTGCAAGTTAATCGGAAGTTAAAGCCTCGCGTTAAGTAAATTTTTACCGGACCCCTGTGGCCCTTTTCGCAAGCGGCACGACTAGCATGCCCCCCCAAAGATAAATATAGACCGACGTCCCGGCTACCTGAGGATAGCAGTCACTTTGTGCTATTTCGTGACTTAATCCTCTCACGATTAAAAGCCGAATCCTGCGGATGACGTTTTCATTTTCCATTGATAACTATCGACGGTTTCAAGTCTACTACATCTTGTTTTATTCAGCTCTCCATTACACGTTTATCGCCGGCAAACAAATTTGCCGGAGTAAAAATAAACGAACGTGAGAGTGAAGAGTTTTATTTCGTGGCGCTGTCGAAGAGTCCGCGAAGCAGACGCGCTTTAAAATAAGATTGATTTCACGGGACAGTGTCCAACTCTTTCCGATGCAGCAAGACGTGCTAGGACTCAATGGACAAAATTCACACATCAGAAGCGCTTGTCGTTCGAGGTCGACATTGTTAGCCTTGAATTTCATGCCTGCGCACCGTGTTCTTACGTACACACCAGTTATATATCCCTATCTTGTTTAACTTTCCCTGTTTACACACCGCATCGCGGCGGGAGCGATGGACAAACGAACTGACGGACGGCAGTTCCCTTGAAATAACAATTCGCCGCGCGTCCGCTCCGCCGCGCGTCCGCTCCGCCGCGCGTCCCGTTTTCATCGTCGAATCTTTTACGGAGCGCAGCCTCTGGATTTACTCGCGTGAGTTCAGGCACAGCGAGGCACGATACACGATATCGCGAATCGTACGCGATAATCGGAATCGAGACAATTGGGATGTCCGTCTCAAGCACGTCGAATCGTTGATCTAATTGCAAGATTAATGGTCTGTTCTTTTCAGCTGCACTTCTAAACTAGTGCAATAAGTTAGAATGAGACAAATATATTTTCTTTCATTCTAACTTATTGCACTAGTTCATAAGTGCAGCTGAAAAGAACAGACCATAAGATTAGGTTCAGTCTTTAATCGTCGCCCCGAGCAAAAGTTGCTTCTTCACCGTCGCATCACACTGTTAGATATTAAAGGATCAAATTAATACCAATTTCTTGGGTAAAGCCAATTTGTGTCTACAATGAGATTTTAAGACGTAAGGCTTAAGCATGTCGACCAATCACAGTCGCGCATTCTAAAACGTAAGACCACAATTTTGATTGTGATTGGTCGATATGCTTAAGTCTTATGCCTTAAAATCTCATTGTAGATGTTGCAGGCATAATACGAAATTAGGCATTTTGTAAAAAGAGTTTTGGATCTAGTTCCGAAGGATATATGGAAACTCGCTTCGTGTGGTAAGTTGAAAACCTATGTGGAATTGTACAAGTTTGGACTTTGTTTCGCACTGCAGCATGGGGCGGTGTGAAGTGGACCTCGCTAAACCCATGTGAAATCTTGTTTCGTGTAGAAATTCCACGTGGGTTTTCAACTTTCCACTCTTGTTCTGCCGGCATTTTATAAAATGCCTGATTTCGTATTATGCCTGCAACATAGATACCGTTTTAAATCATATTTGATTATTTTTAACTTTCACGTGTGTCACAATTTATTATTTTAACACAAAATATGTGGTTAAAAAACAACCATATCAAATCAACCCATTTTTCTAGTTGAATTAGTTAGTTTTGACTTATGTGATAGTAAATAGTAGATCAAATTTGAGTTCATTTTAACACATTCCTTGAGTTAAATTATTTAACTTAATTATTCTAGTTACATTAACAATATATTGGGTAGGAGCAGTGGCGACCTATAGGAATGGTTATAAATGACCCAAATTTGGTTCAATTTAACATTACAAATTTAACAGTGCAGTTCGCTGTTTCGCTCAGAGTCATTTCCCGACGTGGCAAAGCCATTCTCTAACGATCCTCCAAACCCCTCGTTCGGAAGTAGAATACACTAGGGGTGTTAAATAAAAAAAAGATCGATTTGGACGGAGAATTAAAATCCCGCGTAAGCACGGATCTAGAAGAGATCCACGTCACACACAATTCCGTCATACATCCTACGTAAGCTCGCGCAGAAGTAAATGGCTGTTTGTAGATCTCTCGAAGTCAGCGCGCGGCGTACGTAGCCGAAAACTCGACGAGCTTCGAGTGGATTATCGGTAGAAAAGGAATTAACGAACGGGAGCAGCGAAAGAGGTACTTCCCTCGTCTAGTGCCTCTTCGTGGCTTTTAGATAAGGTCTCTCACCCCTACGCAAAACCGGCCGCACCACAAAGCGTGCGTAAAAACTCACGCAACGAACAGCGGCGAGGGCTGCGAGTATTACTTTCTTTCTGCAGTAATGCTCCTTAAGATGAATTTACACGGCTCACTTTAATGACGAGCCATTCTGAAAAATCGTCTCGCGCAGGCAAATATCGCGTGTAACAGCGCACGATCTGTATATACAGACACATATTTTCAGGGGTCAAGGATTAAATCAAGGTTTGAATAAACATCCAGTATTCTGTTTAAAAAAGTAATATAGAATAATTAAAGCTCGTCAATAATCGGAGTTATTTTTTTAATATATCAAGATTATTTTAATCTTTTTTAATTTGATAGACTACTATATGTTTATTCAATTGTGATAGAACTGTATTGAATCGATTTTATATGACACAGATTTATTGAAAATTATGCAAATTAAAACAAAGAAAATATATCACTATTTTTATTTCTTTCTATTTAAAAAAGTAATATAGAATAATTAAAGCTCGTCAATAATCGGAATTATTTCTTTAATATATCAAGATTATTTTATTTTAATTTGATAGACTATTGTATGTTTATTCAATTGTGATAGAACTGTAATGAATCGATTTTATATGACACAGATTTATTGAAAATTATGCAAGTTAAAATAAAGGAAAAATACCATCATTTTTCATCTATTTCTATTTAAAAAAGTAATATAGAATAATTAAAGCTCGTCAATAATCGGAGTTATTTTTTTAATATATCAAGATTATTTTAATCTTTTTTAATTTGATAAACGATTATATGTTTATTCAATTGTGATAGAACTGTAATGAATCGATTTTATATGACACAGATTTATCGAAAATTATGCAAGTTAAAACAAAGGAAAAATACCATCATTTTTCATCTATTTCTATTTAAAAAAAGTAATATAGAATAATTAAAGCTCGTCAATAATTGGAGTTATTTTTTTTTAATATATCAAGATCGTTTTAATTTTCTTTAATTTGATAGACTACTAAATTTTAATTCAATTGTGATAGAATTCTTGTTGAATCGATTTTATATGACACAGATTTATTGAAAATTAAGCAGGTTAAAACAAAGGAAAGATATCACTACTTTTTCAATCTTTAAATTCGATTTTCTCGAAAACGAAGCTTCATATAAAGAAATTTTAATTTGTGATTTTTGTTTTCGCGTTTTTTCACATAAAACTACCCTCGCTGCATCACCGATAACCGAATGCGTTCGATGTAATCGTTTAATAAAGTTGGATCTAACGATATATACAAAGAAGCTGGACACGAGCTGGAAGACAAAAATTGAATAAAATGGAGGAAGGTATTCGTACACCAGTCGCGAGGACAACCACCGGTATTCTGAGCCACGTTTGAGGCGACACCCGAGCGGGGTGAAAGGAATTTTCGAGGGTGGCCGATCCCGCTAATATTCAAAGAATTAGACAGACGGTGGCGGGTCCTCGAGACGCGGTCGGCTGGACGGACCCCTTAAAGTGCTTTCGTTGCATTCCCGGCACACGCAACTCCGATGTATAATGGGGGTTATATCGGCTTCGGGAACGAGGTTGAAGCGTACAACAGCCACTCAACGAGGTTACACGCGGTAACATATGCGCTCCACGGATCGGGACGATAAAAATCAGCTACTGCAAAACGACACGCAATAGTTGAACTTACACCCTATCGACGGAAGATCTTGACACACCTGATAAATTTCAGGACGTGAAAATGAGTTTAAGGCCGGTATTCATAGTCCGTTCTTATATTCAAGACCGTCTTAAGGACAATCTTAAGATGTCATAAACCAATCACAGAGCCGTATTAACATCTTAAGACATTACTTAAGATGATCTTGAAATAAGAATGAACTATGAATACCGGCCTTAGAAGTCCAATAGTTTTTAGCAGTTTCTAATAGTTTCTCCTTCGTAAGACAGAGGAATTCGAACGATCAACAAAATCCGAGATTCTCAAACTTAGCTTACAATTATTTCAGGAGGCACCATCAATTTTTTGTTAAGCTTCTGAAATTCAATTTATCGTTCGAATACAAGGCTTTTTGAAAATTAATCTTCAGAGAAACAAATATATACACGGAAGGAAAGGTTTTGCTGAAGTATTTAAGGTTATAGATACAGATCTGAAAATAATTTTGTTAGACTGTCAAAAATAACTATCTAAGACGCTCAAGCATGACGATAATACTGCAAAAGGTTTTGATATTCTAGCAATTATTTTAGGCGTCCTACATAATTATTTTGATGATCTAATTAAATTATTTTCAGATCTGTATCTGGCCAACTTTTAGATATTTTAGCAAAACCATTCTTTCCGTGTAATAAAATTATATTTCTTAATTAATTTCAAGTAGACCTAATTCGCCTGATTTTTAAGTTGACGCTTATTCACTAAACATATGTAATAAACGGGAAAGTTGTAATAAATAATGACTTGTCTCGACATTTTCGTAAGAGACTATCGACTCGAAATTGACCGAAGAATCCGTCAAAGTTCAAAGGAAAATTTTGTACATCTCAGTTGATATAACAAGAGTTAGCCGATGAATTTTTTTGCCTGGTCTATTCAGAATGGAGAAGAAGAAAGGAAGGTAGCTTTTGAGTTTTCAGTAGGAACAGTCGCGTGCGATTAGGGTCGCTCGAGACTGCTTTTACGGCAATTGAGCTAAGCGATCGTGGAAGTTGTGCAGCCGCCTGGACGGAATCGAGATCGACATCTGCTTATGACAGAAGCGCGTTATAATCCGCGCTATATGCATTATGCACGGCTCACAGAGGCGGCTTGATCGCATCGGCGCGCGCGTTTATCGTCCAAAACATATCTTACGGGATGATTTATTTTTTAAGAGATTTAATGTGATAGAACGCGTGTCAGATAAGCAATCGATATAAATATAAGTTTAGTACAGTATTTCATTTACATTTGTATTTTTAGATAAGAGAAGACGAAAAGAAGTTATTTTTAGTGAAGATATTGGAAAGGGAATAGATCTTACAATTAGTAAGAATGATTTTTGTTATTAACAAGGGAAGACCCCTAACTCGGAAAAATTATGGAATTTTAGCAGCATATAGAGATGAATTCACCTCTTTAGGGTGAATTCGGGCAACAAAAAAATAGCGTATTACATATCAGGACACTCTCTGTGTTGCCAAAGTTTTATAACTTTTTGGATTTCAGAGTTGGGGATTTTCCCTTGTAAGAGGAATAGACAAATCATTGTTACTAAGATTTATATTTCTCTTCCAACATTTTCATTAAGAGAATATTAACTTTGTCACAAAAAGCTATAAATGGTAAAATGGAGCCATTTTAATTTCGGGACATGTTTTATATATTATTACGTGACATAAGATACATGGTATATTTTGAACTAAGATTTCGAGGCGAATTTTTAAACATCCATTACACGGAGAAAATTTTATATTAAAAATTACTATGTATGGCAGTAACCGTGGACCATTGCTGGAATTATAACAATTTTTACTATGTTATATTAATAATTATTAAACTCATTAAGTGAAGAACATAGTAGAAATTTTTATAATTCCAGCAATGGTCCACGGCTACTGCCATACATAGTAATTTTTAATATAAAATTTTCTCCGTGTACCGCTGCTTCTCCTGTTTAAGGGAGATAAATAATTAGAATTCTACGAGATTGTGTGTGAGATCCGATCCTCACCTAAAATTCACACAATAGAGTCGAGACTCTCGGCAATTCTTTCGGTAAAAAATAATACGTAAAATACTCGTATTATTTTCCTCCTTGCATTGAGTATCCACATAAAGTGAACGAGGCGTTAAATTCCCCTCGAAGAAATAACACAGTCCTCTAACCGTGGATTACGGACTTAGAGCATCGGATAGGGAATGGCTAGAGACCGATTCAAAGTGCGTCTGACAAAGGCTCGTGCCTCCGTCTCTGAAAAAACATCCGAGGGCCTACCTGGCGATAGTTCGCGTACGAGATATGTCGTCCGTTTTATTCCGACATAAAGAGCGATTCAACGCGGTCGATTTTAGGCTTTGCCCCAAAGAGCTGTCCGTAGAGTGTCCCAAACATCGCGCCTGTTCTCTTCACCGTGCAGTACGTCTACAGATTCGCGTATATGTTCTACGTAACGAAATCCCTTGACTTATTTGTCTCATTCTATTTCTATGGATGATAATATACTACATTTTTACTATATTCTACCGAATCTGATATTTTTAATGAAAATTTCAATCCGGTCACGCTATATCCACTTGAAATATGTCATCGCGTTATTGTTAATCTGTTCCTATATCAAAAGTGCACGACTAATTTAAAAGAAATTAATAAAATTAAGGACTCTCGAAAAGGTCAAATGATAAAACAAAACGACAACTGAGAGTCTAGCGCTGTAATCTATGCGCAAATATTAATAATTTACATTAAAATCACTAATTTACAAAATTATTCAATGGACGTTTCGGCTCATTTTTGAGTTATTCTCAACAATTCGCAGAATAAACTTAAAATTTAAATTACGCATGTATACGCTCACATTCTTGTGGTGAAGTCCGATATGTCAGATGAAACATTTTAATTTAAAAGAACTTGAAAAATTCCCTTTTTTTAATGAAATCCCGATGCGATGACATTTAATGTAAAAACATAGATTATAACATTATATCGCTGCGTTCGATAAAGATTTAATCGTACGTTTTATGTGTGCTTCACAGGTGAAGATATGGTTCCAAAATCATCGGTATAAATGCAAGAGGCAAGCAAAGGAAAAGGCCATGGCCGAGCAAAACGCCCAGAATCAGGTAATTACGCAAATTTCGAAGTCATGTGTAAACCGCTTCGAAAGTGAAACGTTCGTTGAGTATAACATTACGAATTTCGCGAAGACGCACCATTTCGATGACTTTTACTATATCTAAGGAACTAATAAACGCCATTTGTTTGTAATATTCGTTAAGTGATATACGCATATTTTGCATAGTTTATATAGCTTCCAAAATCTATTTATTGTCATGAGATTATATAGAATATAAGAAGTTGATTTCCCAGAACTGGTATAGATATAATTGTTGAAAAATAATGCGCTATGTATTGTTATAGATGATATCGAAAGTAATAAAATATATTATATAATATCTAGTAAAAAGTGTTTGGACTGTTTTGGCTGGAAGAAGTCACACCAAAATTTTCGTAATCGCGAACGACACGATCGGGTGACAAACGCGTTATTTCATGCACTTGGCATCGAGATGCCATCGCGTCTTCCGAGCGATTTTAAAACAATGACAGTCCGCACTCGACGAAAATGTCGCGTCACGTAGTCGACCAATCCGAAATGAAATGGCTTTAAATGAGAAATATCGCGGAAGCCGCATAAATCCTCGCATCCGCATCATATTTCGTTTCGAGAGTGCCACTCGACCGCTCGAAGCGATTTTGCATTTATTTTGTTATGTCATTTGGGATTTCCGTGGGATATCGCGCCGTGCGTCGTCGACAGAACGATAAAATTGCTCGCGTTGAGCACGTAATCACGCCGCCCGTCGTGTTTTACGTGGCTCAAAAATATAGCGCGAGATTACAGAGTCGAGTAAAATAGCGAATTTGCGCGCCCGATGAAACTCAATATTCGCTGTAATCCAAGTTAAAAATGCGTGGGACGTGTCGAGGCGCAGCATTGATCGGAATAGAAGGGCTTTGTCGCATAGCGCGATAGAAGTGAAATACTTTCGCATATATTACTCCTGCATTTCAAAAGAAGCGAGGCTCTAATGAGGAACAGTTCGTTATAGGATATTTTTAAACTATGTATCGCAAATTCTAAATGGCAGATTTATGTCCATTTCTACCAATGTAGATTAGCTTTAATCTCGGTATAACTTAATCTTTATCTTTTTCTAGTTCTAAGAATTAGAAAAAGATAAAGAGTAAGTTAAACCGAGATTAATATTAATCTATATATTGGTAGAAATGGACATTATGCGTTAAATAAAATTCGAAAAGTATCGACTGCCTATCTAACAAAAATTTTACTGCATTTTTGTAAATTTTACTACGCCATTTTTTATATCTTACTTAACTAATTGTTAAAAATTCACGGGATATCGAGGCGTAGTGTTGATTAGAACAACTTTATCGCATGGCAATATATAGAAGTTAAATACTTTGTAATAAGTCTGACACAGCTGGCAATGTTTATTAAGTATTAAATGTACAGCGACGTTTCGATCATTGTATTTGGTCCTTTTCAAGCTTGAGTCTAAATTCTAACCATAGAGTGATTGTCTACGGACATCTTAATAACTATGAAGTTTTGCAACGGATGACAAACGAACATCTTTCAGATTAATGAACTTCTTGGTAAAATTTCATAGTTATTAAGATGTTCGTTTGTAAGATTGTCCGTTTTAC
>NJRP01000140.1:141417-153831 GCA_003063835.1 Aphaenogaster floridana | reverse complement strand
TAAAATATAGTGAGATTATAGTTATTTCAACTATTTTTTTCTCTCAGCGTTGAAATTTAAAGTTCGTAATCGTTTTGATAACAAGTTATACAAAGTAAGTATACTAACACAAGTTAGCCAGAATTTTATTTCGGGGGGGAGGGAATTTTTAAAAAATTAAAATTACAGAACAACTCATAACTTTTTTAATTAAATAAGATAACAATATTTGTTTAGGACATTTTCTTTAGATCTTAAAGCACTTATTTTGTTTCTCTCTCGGCTTTCAATCTTTCATTTTCATATTTTCATATTTGGTTCCAAAATTTCGGGGGGGATTTATCCCCCTAATCCCTCCCCCTGGTTATACACAAGTACATTACTATATCATAAATCGATGATTTGTTAAAAGAAGGTTCAAGAAGGCTATCTTTTCAAAGAAGGCTCAAACGTAATTTCATCATTCTTGATTTTCGACTTATTTTGACTTCGTCAATTCATTTTCTAGAGATCGGGCGTGACTTATGATACACCCTGTATATATGTATATGTATATGCATATATGTACATCGACATGTATTATTTCGTCCGCGTGATATGTATATGACATTTTTATCAGTTATGCCAGAGCCTCGCCAATCTGGACGCTTGCGTACGGGTAACGATTTTACTTTCCGTCGAACTCGAGCAAAATTTTGTTACATTCGCGCAGCAGGTACTATAAATTAATCCTCTATAGCGCCATGTGACTTGGAAGTTACATACCCATGTACAGTAAGTGGACGAAGCTATAACAACTTTTCAGAAACTTTAAACAATTTTTAAGAAAATCAAAATTAGGAATATATGCACTTTCGGACATTATAACATTATAACAACTTTTAAGAAGAACAATATGCAGGACTTTTAGAAAAGAAAAGTTGTTATAATATTGTCTGAAAGTACATCCCTAATCCCTGGCGAAAATAATATGTTTATTGAAAGTTTATAAGAAGTTTTGCTTAAGTATTGAGTAGATGTTTCATTTGAGCTTTAAAACATTTATTAAATTGTTTATGAGATGGAAATTTATGGAATTGTTTATGAGATGTTCACGGCTATGTTTCTTATGAAATGTTTAGTGGCGTTTAATGACATAGTCTCAAACGTTTCCATAGTTTTGTAAGTATTTATAAAATGCTATTGTCAGCAGGTATTTGCAACGTGCGTTTCTAAACAGTGTAACCATCTATAAAACTCTTCATAAATACTATAACCATTGATAAAACTCTTCATAAATACTATAACCATTGATAAAACTCTTCATAAACACATATAAACACAATCTCTCACTAACAGTTTTCGCCAGGGATTTTGGTTGTGCATATTTTTAAAGAAATTTCATATCATTTTGAGGAGCTAAAGAAACAGGGACAAAGGTACAAAGCGGCTTATTAATTATTTAGAAAGGTATTATCTAAATCTATCTTCAAATCATGATAAAATAAATTTGTTATAGTTCTGTCCACTACTGTATCTATATTTTTTAAGTCTCAGTAATTTAATCAATATTTTCTTTTTACCGGTTGTGTAATTTTTCTTCATAAGCATGAAATTTGTAAAGGATTAAACGAATGGTAAAATCCTTTTTCTATTTTTCTTTTTCCGTTTAAGGCTCACTAATGTTGTGCGACTCATCGAGACGACTTTACCTCTACGGATCAGTAACGCGATTTTATTCGCGAGAGAGAGAGAGAGAGAGAGAGAGAGAGAGCTCTCTCGAGGCTGTCCTTTTCTGCGAAAAGAAAACGAAGTGGGACGGATGTGCGAGGGGACGCGAGGAACGGTCGGAGTGTTTTTGAAATTCGACGAGCGTTCCGCGCGTTCGCGTCGCGAGTGAGGATCTTAGAAACAAGTTTACGATTTCGCACGTTCAATTGTAAATGACACTTACATTGTAAATACACATTTGTTATAAGCGACGTTGCGCGGTGCACAAGAGAGAAACGGAAGTGTGCCGCGCGCCTGTCGACAACGAATTTCTAAATCGTGCGACGACGTTCATTATACATAAACGATTTAGAGGATGAGCATTATCGAGCATTACAGTATAACGATTACGCAAAACAAAAAAAAAAGTATAGGATTGACGATAGTGAGTAGTGTGTCGTGGTGAGAAAATCAGCTAGAGATTATTATAAAGTTTTGTAAATAATAAGAGAGATATTAATAAAACGATACTTATTCAAACACCAACGAATCTTGTTCTTGATAATTCGCAATATTATTAAGTGCTATTTAGCGCGAATCAATTAGCATATAAATATCGCAAACATTCTCGTTACTCTTTATAACGTAATTATCCAATATTAATTCTTTTGTTTTACAATTAATATTGGATTATTAATTAATTATTTATTACTCTGTATACAATTCTTGTTGTTTTTTTTCATACCTCCCTATATTAATTCTAATTAATTCTATTTATATTAATTTTATATTAATTCTATATTAATTCTAATTAATTAATAAACAATTAATCATCCTAATTCTAAAGAATATAATTAATATATATTGGATTATAATTAAAATATAACTGGATCCGTGTGTTTGTTCGTGAGAATATTTTCCAGCAGCATCGCCTCTCGCTCTACACGGAGAAAATTTTATATTAAAAACTACTATGTATGGCAGTAGCCGTGGACCATGCTGGAATTATAAAAATTTTTACTATGTTTTCACAAAAGAGTTTAATAATTATTAATATAATAACATAGTAAAAATTTTTATAATTCCAGCAATGGTCCACGACTACTGCCATACATTATAGTAATTTTTAATATAAAATTTTCTCCGTGTACGTTTGTCTTATCAAAAATTATATGTCTATCGATCGCCGTGTCGTTAGAAAAATGCATTAGCCGCAAGCTGAGACGCCCTGGAGCTGCATTACTCCTTATCGAGTCAGCTCGGGCACCCTCGCGAGCGCTCTCACCTGAACGAGGAGTGCCATTCACCAATCAAAATACGGGCCCTCGTCGCGCTAAGAATGTTTCATTACATCTCTCGCGACTTTCGATCACTTCGCCTTGACAACGCGCTTTTCGGCGTCGGCGTCGGCCGGATAGACGCCATGGTAACACCCCTGCGCGAGGGGTGAACCCCCCCGGCGAGACCGAGGGCACGGCCGCGCGCTGGCCCGGTAACGTTCTAACTCCCTCGAAGCGCGACGTGTACCTACAATTATTAAGGTAAGCCGATCTCCTCGACGGATAGGCGAAGGTTTAATGCCGGGCGCAGGTACGCGGGGCGGCGAGGGGCGGAGAGGAGCCGCCGACGACGAGCGGAGTCAGCCGGTCGTTATTGGATATTTTCCACGGGGGAGAGTAGGAGAGCAAGAGGGGCAAGACTTAACCCTCCCTGGGCTAAGCGGGAGCTGGCGATTTATTAAATGCACCGTGACTAATTGCTCCGGCGCGGCGCGGGGTGAAACGGGGGGGGGGGCGGCGGCGGCGGCGGCGGCGACGCTCGGCGTCGCGGATACGCGTGTACGCATGGAAAGTAACGCCGAGAGTTGCGGAGTAACGCCGACGCGTTTACGACGCAAATTACACCCGGGTCGGGTCAAGAGGTAGGGGAAGTGATGGGCGAATTATTGTTGCGACGATTATTATTAACTGGTAGCGCAGGACGGCGCGCGCCGCGTGGAACGGAACGGTTGGACAAATTTGTACGAGGAACGGCGACGAGAGAGAACCGACGAAGTTAACCAGCGAGGAGCAATCCACCTTGAAACGCGCCGATCCTGCCGCCGATCGAGGACCACGCGGAAGGAAAAACACAATCGCGGAAATAACACCCTCGCGTGTTTCCCGCCAGCACGCGCGCACGAATGCGTTTGTATGTGTGTGTGTATTTGTGTGTGTATTTGTGTGTGTGTGTTGTGTGTTGTGTGTGTGTATGTGTGTGCACGCGCGCCTACGTGTCGTGTGACATACGACGAGAGGTCCTGACGATGACAGGCCTCCGCTTCTGGTGGTCACTCTTATACAGTGGTATCCCATATCGTACCCCACACATCCCCCTCTTTCTCTCATTCCGCCCGCCATTATCATATTTATTAACTGCCGCTCGGTGCTTATATCTACACCTATTCGCTGCCATTCCTATATAATATAATCCGTGCTGGTGACAGCAGCACGTGACACTGCCTACGATCATCTCCCGACCCCAGCCTCCCCCTGCCCCCCTTCCGACCCCCCCTCAGTCTCATCCGCGCTGCACCGGTTGCGATCCCCCTTCCCGACTCTCCGTCCGCAGTTCGCGCCCTTATGTTCCGGTGCTGCAGATCTGTCGTTTGATGCGATTATACCGGGGACGCTGAAGCTCAGGCTGGACGGTTCTCTGTGGCGAACGTAAAGGGGGTTGTGAAAAGGTGTCACGCGCACGTAAGTTCAGCTCGGGCTAAATGAATGAGAGTTCTCCAAGTTCGGAAGAGGAACGCTTAATGATTTAGCAATTCACGAAATCGGGGTCGTTTCACGTCTCTGAGTATATTCTACGAAACATTCTCGACAATAAAATAAGATGTCCTCCTTTCCCCTTTAGCCATTCGAAAGATCTTGGTAGTATCCGAACTGAAATACATTTGCGCGTTTCTCGCGAACGAGCTAGCTATCGCGTATAAACTGTAAAAATTTGAGATAAATTTGCACGATACAGAATAAAATGTGCGTTACGTAAAATTACGATTGGAAGAGAAACCGCGCTGCGAAACATTGAATCTTTAGCCGTTGAAATCAGAGGCAAAGTCACGAGAAATTCCTTTTTATTTAGTTCTATTAATTTCAGTCTTCCCGATGATGGAAATAAAATGTGGAAAAAAGAAAAGTGTACGATAGTGTTTTTCATTTTTTCATTTTAATAGTCGCGACTCCGATAAAGGATTATATTGAAAAGGAGCATCGTTAATTCCGCATTGTACGTGTTTCATTGCCGGATCAGCTTGCGGTCCATTATGCAAGCTATACTAATTGCCGCGATGCTGGCTGCAGGCGGCTTTGTCCGCTTTGTTACCTATTTCCGATGATAAATTCCGCGCCGTCCTCTCTGCGTGTTTTGCCGCGTACAAGTAGCATGCTCGCTATGATCTCCATGGTGATTTTAAATCAATCGTGCTATATGGGCTTGTCTCCCGCAGCGAGACCCCGTTTCTCCACGCGATAACGTACAGCGCAATATCGCGACAACGAGGCAATGAAACTAGTTATAAAGTGCCACCGTGTGCAACCGACACGTGCCAAAATTTTTTAATACCTAATGTTTAATAAACGATTCGAAATCATTTCTCTCGAAGTATTTCAGTTGGACTATGCAAACGTTAAAGCTAAAGCTGACAATAGAAAAAAAAAGCATAGGATAGTTTAACGCTTTAAATTACACCAACGCTTCAAGATACACCTCCTCTTTATCAGCCGCTGACGAAGCTAATAGATAATAAATACGGAAAGAACAGTTTTGCTGAAGTATCTAAAAATGTAACTGCGGATACAGATTTGATAATTTTGTTGAATCATCAAAATAATTATGTAGGACGCTCTCAAGCTGGTTGCTTGTTGGTTGAATGTTACAACCTTTTTATCATGCTCGAACGTCCTATATAATTATTTTGACGGTCTAACAAAATTATTTTCAGATCTGGCTAATTTTTTAGATATTTCAACAAAACCGTTCTTTCCGTGAACACATCAGATATATTAAAGGATCAACAATTCTCCTATTAACAATTCCTTTGTTCTGAAGAAGACTAAGTCAAGTCGAAACGCGTTAACGGTTTATTTTTATTTTTATGTTTGTCTTTTAATAAACAAATGTTTAATAATTTATAACAACATCCTTGTCTTATTTTGCTCGAATCACGGCCTATTAACCTTCACATAGTTAAAGGATCAAATTTAAACTAATTTCTTGGGTTAAATTATTTGATTATTTTTCACTTTTACATTAATTATAACCTAATTGCTCTCTAGTTAAATTAACAATACATTAGGTAGGAGCAGTGGGGACCTAGGAATGGTTATAAATGACTCCAATTTGGTTCGATTTAACACTTCAAATTTAACGGTGAAGATATCCCGCAAACGCGCGGTATCGTTCCCGATCGTCCGAAATCGGCAGGCGCAGGTATCTCGTCGCGATATTCGGTTCTGTACCGATTGTAAATTCATGAAGGAGAAGGAAGCGACGCCGCCGCCCTACGCCAGCCCCGTTCATGAATACCGAGGAGACAAAATCATGGGGTTGTCTCTCGGTCTAAGATGCCTCGCAGGAGCGGCAGACGGCGACGGCGGTGTGACGTGATGGCGGTGCCGCCGTTCTTGCCGGGGATGCTAATGCCCGCCGGGCCATCGCAGCCTCCCTCGCAAAGGGTTG
The DNA here is from genome assembly GCA_003063835.1 of Aphaenogaster floridana. NCBI lineage: Eukaryota > Metazoa > Arthropoda > Insecta > Hymenoptera > Formicidae > Aphaenogaster > Aphaenogaster floridana. The sequence goes on along the minus strand of NJRP01000140.1, from coordinate 147,441 downwards.
CCTTGTTTGCCGTAGGAGCGGGCGAGCCTCCGACCTGGTACTCGTGATTCATGGGACCGTAGATTATATCGGAGCCTAACCCCCGGCGCGCCGCGCGCCGGGACTCAATTAGATTCCTGTCAAACTGTTATTACGGGGAAGTGCCGTCCCGAGTGAAATGCTTATTAATTACCGCGAGAATACCGCTTCCTCTCCGCAGCTCCTCGATCAAACGTCCTCGCAGCGGACACGGGAAGTGACGCCGGGAATGTTTCAACGCTTTGTTATAAAGATGAATTCTTTTTTAAACATGAACAACGTTGCTCTGGTTTTTTATGCCGTAATATTAGCCGCTTTCGCACCCTTCAATCATTTTGATGTAAACTGATGTAAATCACTTAATACTAACCTAACGTTGAGAAAAGGATTGCGGTTGGCCAACACCAGGTTTGTGTTGGCCAACCGCAATCTTTTTCTCAACGTTAGGTTAGTATTAAGTGATTTACATCAGTTTACATCAAAATGATTGAAGGGTGCGAAAGCGGCTATTGATTGATTTGGCATTATAGTGGCCGTGGACCTTCTCAGATTGCGAGATAAATGAAACGAGACAGATGAACGCGACAACTTATGAAACTTGGAACGCGAAGGTTCAGATAATCTACGTAATGTGATCATTCTTTTGCAGGAACAACGCAGACTTCCGCAAAAATCATACCTCGTGGATCGTAAGGAGACGATCGAAATGCACGATTGAATAAATGAATCCGCGGCCCGACAAAATCCGCAGATCTCTTTCGCAGATCGAGAAGCTTAGAATGCAGAAGTCCGTATAATCTATGTAACGCGATGATACTTTTGCAGGAACAACGCAAACTTCTGCAAAAATCGTACTACGTATAAGAGACGATCGAAATGCACGATTGAATATAAATGAATTCACGCCCCGACAAAATCCTCTTTTGTAAAGCGACAATTTACACGAAGCTGAGAATGCAGAAGTCCGTATAATCTAACACATGATCTAACTTCGGGATCGTAAGGAGACGATCGAAATGCACGATTGAATAAATGAATCCGCCCCCCGACAAAATCCGCCACCTCTTTCGCAAAGCGACAGTTTACGAGGCTCAGAATGCAAACAGTGGCGTAGCCAGGGGGGATTAGGGGGATAAATCCCCCCCAAATTTTGGAATCAAATATTAAAATATGAAGATGAAAGGTTGAAAGCCGGGAGAGAAATAAAATGGTAAATGCTTTAAGATTTAAAGAAAATGTCCTGAACGAATATTGTTATTAAATATTAATGATAGTAAAGCTCTCAGATATAAAATCAAAGACAATTCAATAAAAGCCAATGTGAGCCAACGCCGTTGTCGAGGCGAAACAAATTATTTATTTATTAAATGTACAATATGAATATACAAATACAAAGTAAACGTTTCGACTCTAATTTGAGTCCTCTTCAGTATTAAATTATAATAAGGAATAGATGAATGAATATTGTTATCTTATTTAATTATAAAAAGTTATGAGTTGTTCTGTGATTTTATTTTTTTAAAAATCTCCGCTCCCCCCGAAATAAAATCCTGGCTACGCCCCTGAATGCAGAAGTCCATATAATCTAACATTCTAACATATAATCTAACTTCGTGGATCGTAAGGAGACGAACGAAATACACGATTGAATAAATGAATCCGCGCGCCGGCAAAATCCGCCATCTCTTTCGCAAGCCGAGAACTTACGAAGCTTAAAATGCAGAGAGAAATCTGTACACTATTAATTCCTTTGGGTCGCCGCTAGAGATGTGCGAATCAAGACTTTTTAACTCAAATCGAATCAAATCGAATTTGCAAAAAAATTTCGAATCCGAATCGAATCGAATTGACAAAAATATCGCCGAATCGAATCGAATCAACCCACATTTCGAATTCGAATCGAATCAAAACGTAGGAATCCTGTATGCAAGCCAGGAATGTGACGTAGGCATTCGAAGCATCTGAAGAGGTGAATAAAAATTAACGAAGTCTCGTAACGACCAACCTTCTGGCCGCCTCGCAAAGGCGCTGAACGCACGATAGGATTCAACGGGTTTCAAATCTTTTTACGTACTTCTCCGATTCGAATTCGAATCGCAGTGATTCGATATTGTCGAATCTTTCGAGTTCGAACTACGTCGATTCGGATTCGAATCGAATCGAATATCGTCAGATTCGATTCGATTCGATTCGAATTTGAATAATTCGCACATCTCTAGTCGCCACTGCTTCTACTCAATATGTCGCCAATTTAACTAAAACAATGATTAACATTTTGTATTTTAACTACTATGTATGTCAAAATGACATATTTGTCGTTAATTTAAGTAAAACAAGGTGTCGAAATTAACGACATATTGAATAGAGTTAAAAATGACTCAAATTGTGTTTAATTTGACACTACAACGAATTTAACAGTGTATAATCCAGTGGCGTAGCCAGGGGGTGATTAGAGGGATAAATCCCCCTCCCCCTCCCTGAAATTTTGGAACCAAATATGAAAATATGAAAATGAAAGGTTGAAAGCCGAGAGAGAAATGAAATGGTAAATGCTTTAAGGTCTAAAGAAAATGTCCTGAATAAATATTGTTGTCTTATTTAATTAAAAAAGTTATGAGTTCTTCTGTGATTTTAATTTTTTTAAAACCCCCCCTGAAATAAAATCCTGGCTACGCCCCTGGTATAATCTATGTAACGTGATAATGTACTAGAACAACAGACTTCTGCAAAAATCGTACTTCGTAGAGACGATTGAAATGCACGATTGAATAAATGAATTCACGCCCCGACAAAATTCGCCACCTCTTTCGCAGAGCGACGGAACCAAAGCCAATTTCCGTCTTGCCGGAGGTAACGCTATACCACGGTGCGATATAGATACCTGGCACACGAGTGCAAGAGCGAATATCGCGAATTCCCTCGTCCTCCATAGCAAAGGCATCCTACCATAGCAATTACCTACGGCACAAGGGAGTCGAGTAGCAATATCTGGAACCGTTATTCAGTTCGGTTATCCCGACTGGAATGCTTTGTGTCGCCGACTGGCTGCATTTCCCATCTATATAAACGAACGTCTGTGAGATGTCCGCCATAAATTTCGCATTATCCCAAATAAATTTTGATCTCGTTACGCGCTAAAGGATTCCGATCAAAATTGAATCGATTAGAAGGAGTCGTGGAAAGAGATTCAACCGACGTGCTGAAATTCCTAATCTGCAAATTCAGAAATAAGTATCAATTTTTATATTCTGTCGTTTCGCAAACAAATAAATAAATGGTATGTTTTGTACTTATATAAATATATTCTAGAATATATTCTAAATATATATTCTACTCTTATTAAAATTAATTTGCTACTCGATGGAGAAATTAATAAAAAGGAATAAAAAGAGAAGTTTCGAAGCTTTGCCTCTAATTCGAAGTTTTAATATTTTGCAATATGATTTTTCCTCACAGTTTCACATAATGTATTTGTTCTTTGCAATGCAAATCTCTTTTAAATCTATTGTATATATTGTATATAAATCACGTCGATATATTAATTTCATTTTATGTAAACACATCGATATTAATTGCATTATATTACACAAAGTTGTTCATTTTCACAAGTTTCTCAATTACATTCTAAGCTTCATAAATTATAGATTGTTGCATGTTCACGATTTAAATTTACAAATAGATCATTACGTTACAGCAGTAACATAAATGTAAGTCATTATCAAAACTACGCTAGAAACTGAAACAACATTGATACTTTAACTAAAGGAATCCGCTTTAACTCTTGACTTCTAAGATCCGCGGCTAAAGTAATATACGTGTTTGTGGAATATCGTTTATTTGCAATTTTTGGAATATTGCTTATATCGTAAAAGATTAAAAGATTAAAACAGACGAAATTATTCAAAGACCATACCGTGAATAAAAAGATAATTTTTTATTTAGCGTAAATATTCACGAATTAATCAATGTACCTATAATTAGAACGAGCATTGTTTCACGGGTAATTTCTGCGAAAATTTATTCCCATATATAAATCGAAGGTGATGATAATACTACCTATAACGTTTAATTCGAGATTAAAAGAGCCGCATAACAATGTGTGGATAATTATAGCGATGTTACGATGCATTTATTAATATATGAAAGCTACAAAGAACTGTTTTGCTGAAGTATTTAAAATTTTAACCAGATACAGATCCGAAAATAATTTCGTTGGATTATCAAAATAATTATGTAGGACGCTCAAGCTGATAAAATGTCAAAACTTTTTGCATTATCATTATGCTTGAGCATCCTGCATACACTACCGCTCAAAAATATTTGTCCACTTTAATTTCTACATGAATTTTTTAAATGTTTAATTTCCATTCTAATTCTGTCATATTCTTTTCATATACGTAGAATGAAAAATTTTGAACTGCTAAACATTATTATTACATTCAATGTCCACTCTTGAAATTGTTCATTAATTCTTTGGAACTTCTGTCATTTTATTAAGGAAGACAAAGTGGACAAATACTTTTGAGCGCCCGGAAAGAACGGTTTTGCTGAAATATCTAAAAATTTGGTCAAATACAGATCTGAAAATAATTTTGTTAGACCATCAAAAGTAACTAGGACACTCAAGCATAACGATAATACTGCAAAACGTTTTAATATTCTAGCAATTATTTTGAGCGTCCTACTTAATTACTTTTGATGGTCTAACAAAATTATTTTCAGATCTGTATCTGGCCAAATTTTTAGATATTTCAACAAAACCATTCTTTCCATGCGGTAGTGTAATTACTTTGATGGTCCAACATAATTATTTTCAGATCTGTATCTGACTGAAAATCGTTTAATACTTCAGCAAAATTTCTTGTTTTCCCATATACAGCGTCCCATCAGCTTATCCAACTATATCTTCGAACTTCCGCGCGCCGTGGTTTTTAACAAATAAGACACCGAGACGGACATCGTTTCAGCACAGGGCAAAGTATCATACTATCGTACTATCGAGTTCGACGAAGAGAATAAAAAAAAACCGGGAAAAACCCGCGCCGTTCCATCGCGTAGCTTCCTCCGACGATGACGGACCGCGGTAACGTATGATAGCGAGGAAAAAACAAAGACATTAGCCGCACACATAGCCCAGCCGCGTAGGGGGTTCCCGTCTTCCGCGGGGGTGAGCGTTAATGTCCGCGTACTCTCGCGCGCGATCGAATATGCGCGAGCGTACCATCCGGTCCGCGTGGACCGCGAGGAAGGGAACGCGTTGGTGGGAAGATCTCCGCCTATGATGGACCCCTACTCCACCGGCGGGTAAACGCCCCACGGATACGCCCCAGGAACGAGCCCGGCGTGGGCGGCAGGGGATGCTCTCCTCTCTCCTTCTCTCTCCGGGCGAGACGAATCGTTTCGGGACATTCCACCTACTGACCGAGACTCTCCGGCTCGTCGAGACGAGTGATTGTTCCGGAGCGATCCGATTGATTCGACGTTGCCGAAAACAGCAACGTCGAACCGGCGAACCGGAGGAACGATTGTCGGTCGATTAAAATCCTGCACTGAAAAAAAAATAAGGTTGCCACAACCACAATTCGTCCAACAACATAGTGAATGTTGAGACAACCATAGTGAATGTTGAGACAACCATAGTGAATGTTGAGACAACCATAGTGAATGTTTGTCTCAACATTCACTATGGTTGTTTCAACATTCACTATGGTTGTCTCAACATTCACTATGTTGTTGGACGAATTGTGGTTGTGGCAACCTTATCGTTTTTTTCCGTGTGGATAAGTACCGCGCGGAGAAGACGGTTCGCTGATGCGAGACGCATCCGCGAGGTTTTGATACTATTTTGACATTCTTAAGGGGGGATCGGAGGTTTGTATAGTCAAATTGAAAGCGAAAGCGAATTTATTTCAGGGAAGGAATAAATAGACAGGTTCTCCGTTTAGGTGTTACTTGTTACTATAGTTGAGATAGTACTACAGCCTTTTGTGGCCAAAAGTATAAGGC
>NJRP01000140.1:68819-83534 GCA_003063835.1 Aphaenogaster floridana | reverse complement strand
GCGACTCAACTATAATTACACAGTTATATAAACTTCATACAAGTAAGATATTATGACAACAACATTTTTCCAGTTTAGACAAATATTTAGACAAATATGTAGTTTATCCAACGATTTACTATAATGGTTAATATTACTATGATTTCTTAGTTCATATAAACTTATTTGTTGTTGTTACTGCAACTTTATAGCACATAGTTGAGGCGCTTTTTGTCCACAAATTTCTAGTTGCTGATACGACTTTTTTCTCTGAGTGTGCATTATTGTAATTTAATAATCAAACTATTTAAACTGTTTAATTTAAATTTTAATTTAATTTAAATTTATGATTATTTTAATTTAATACGATTGAGAATTTAATATCTAACTACATGTGAAACGTACTTGCAATACGAGAAATGATTGTCTCGGAGTACAACGGATTTTATTACGAGTGCACTACAATTTTCAATGAGAGAAACATTGTAAACATCAGGATCAGAAAACAGTCGCACTCGCCGCCTCCGCGTTCCCCAAATTCCGCGGTTCTTCCATCCGCCCTCTCGTTTCATCTCGCGCTGCGTGCGCACGCACCCCCGGAATGTATTATGCGTGCACGTAGACAGATATACGCGTACACCCCTACACCCTCGTGATCGACGCACATTTATAGGGGAGCAACGGGAGAAAGAGCGGCCGACGCGCGAGTAACGTGTTGACTCTCGCGATCGTGTGCTCCTAATTTATTTACCATTTTACAGGGGAAGTCGGATTTTTTCAATCGTCAGTCACGGTTAGGTATTCGATCTCTCCTAATATCGGGGATGCTCGAACTTGATCGAGTACGAGTACTATTATTTATTCGGAATCGATTGTCGGAATTGGAGATAATATGTAAAATTATGTATGTGCGGGAAGGAAACAACCGCCAGAAAGCACACTGAGAAAAAAATGTATGATATTTGGAACTATAATGACATAATAAATGATTATTAGTTAGGAATATCATTTTTATAGTAAGTGTTACCATTTATGTTGGTGACAATTACGATACAAGCATAATATAAGTGACCCATGTAAAATTTACCAATAATTATAATCATTTGAAGTAAAAATATAGTAAGATAGAATATATGGAATGGTAAGAGAAATTAACTATTTTATATAGTCAATACAATTGGAATATTTGGCAAATATTGGTAAGGTAACTATATTCTTAGCATGCTTTACTATACACATAGTAATAATAACAAAGGAAATATGATGACTATAATCTGCGTTCACTCTGCTATATGTTGCATGTTTAAATGAACTATAAAAATATGTTTGAGGCCAAAACCAATATAAAATATAGTGAGATTATTGTTATGCCAACCATTTTTTTCTCCCAGTGCAATGATTTTGTTTTTACTTTGCACGATTTTGTTTTTAATACTATTCTAAAACGGCTGCGCCGGCAAAACTACATTTCGCTGTCGGTTCTATTCTACGCGAATATCTCGGGGGGCGACGACTCGATTCGCTCTTCTTTCGCGTGTCTGGCCGGACACGCCGAGCTGCGAAACCGAGCTCGCTGGCAAACGTGAAAGAGACACAACTCGGTGGCAGTCGTGTCAGAGGCGACCAATAAATTTATCGAGCGGGTGTTGGCATGGAGACTGCCGGACAGAGCTCGGTTGGATGGCCCGGAGGGCGATGAGAGGGCACTCGAGAATCCTCCATGAGACCGTCACGGAGAAATTGGAGGCAGCCACGGCACCCACGGCACCCATGGCCCAGGAGAAGGGGGGAGAGAGAAGGGGGACGACGTGTTCGAAGGTAAACTGTACGTAGGTGCGCGGAAGTAAGAGAGAGACAGCGAGGGCCGCCCGAGCGGAAGTGGGACGAGGAGGAAAAGGAGGAAGGATATCGATTCCTCGCGGTGATCCAATCAACGATGGCGCCTTATCTGGCGCCTTTACCGCCGCTATAACTTATCTCCCGTTGGTGATATGATATGTTCACGTTTGGTGCCACGCGAATAATTTTTAGCAGTAGCAGTAGGCCTGCATAATTAATAGACTCGTAAGTTGCAAGATTTAACGCTCGAGCGACAACGCACGGAATGCTTATTATATCAGACACAAATGTTTATTAATCTAAATTAATTTAAATATAAAATTTATTAGTTTATAAATTATACAGTGACTGAGAGACATAGTTCAAAATAGCAAGATAACTGCCTCTCCTAAATTTTGAAGTAACTGTAATAGCGTCCCGATAGTTCAAATTAGGATAGGATCAGCATAGACTATTCGCGGAACATCATGGAACAATATTATTTTATAAAACAAGAGAAGTCTCGTAAAATTCCAGATAAGCAGAAAATCAGACTAAAATATAAAATGAATTGAAACTCTAAACTAAACTAAAACTATGTAAACCAAACTAGAAACAAGATTAAGATTTAAAAGATTTGTATCAGGTTTATTTTTGTCACCTAAACGTTAACGTTAAATAACATTTAGCAGAGATATTGATCCGTTCGGTATCAATGAGAATGATTCAATTTCCAACTGAAAAGTGAGTACTTTACGAGATATTTTATTCTGACGTATTCCGTGAAATATCAAATATCACATAAATTCGCTTTTCGATAATTTCGCCGTAACATTTATTAGTTTATAAATTATATAGTGACTGAGAGAGATGAGATATAGTTCGAAGTAGCAAGATGATTGCCTCTCCTAAATTTTGAAGCCTAGCTGCAATAGCGTCCCGATAGAGGATAGGATCAGCATAGACTATTCGCGGAATATCACGGAACAATATTATTTTCTAAAACAAGGGAAGTCTCGTAAAATTCGAGGCAAGCAGAGAATCAGACTAGAATAAAACGAATTGAAACTCTAAACTAAACTAAAACTATGTAAACCAAACTAGAAACAAGATTAAACTTTAAAAGATTTGTAACAGGTTTATTTTTGTCACCTGCACGTTAAATAACATTTAACAAAGGTATTGATTCGTTTGACATCAGCGAGAATGATTAAATTTCCAACTGAAAAGTGAATACTTCACGAGATATTTTGTTCTGACGTATTCTGTGAAATATCAAATATCACGTAAATTCGCCTTTCGATGATTTCGCCTTATAACATTTATACGCAGAATTACGGGAGATGGCGGCTCCCAATTTATGCTTCGCGCATTTATACCGCGGAGCCAATATTTTCGTTGTTTATGGCAGAGCAAAGCGAATATCGGAAAAATCCGGGGAATACGGGAGTAGCAGAGGGGAGGGAAAGGAACAGAGGAAAATATATTTCCCATAGTTAGCTACTTGCCCGCTCTCCAGATCGAGCCGATTGCGCCGTTCAAATCTCGCTGTCGTTGTATCGGTTTTTAACGTAATGGCGTCCGGGAAAAAAATGCGATGCGCTCTTTCATGAAAACTAGAATCCATTGTGAGGAACGTGATAACGTACAATCAAAAGAATGCGTAATTAATTAAGCCTAAAGCAGACGAATAGGCTCACAATCTTTTTTTGGATTAATTTCATACTTGAGGCTGCGACAGAGGGAAATCGTGTGTACCATGAACGTAAACTTCTAGATTAAATCAGAATTGTTATCATTCACAAATTAAGAAAACGATGTAGTCCGTATATCCTGACAGAAGGGGCAAACGGACATTACGGCTTTTGATCATTATTTTCGCATCGAATGCATCGGAAGCATAGATTTTCCCCACTGAAGTCACTCCACGTGATACCACTTGAAACATTCAGTGCTGGACTCCACTCTTCACCGTTGATGTAGCACTGCTGGTAGAATGCACAAAATTCTGATTGGCATTGTAAATTTCGGCTCATTTTTTAATCTCTTTTCTATTTTTCTTTTCCCTTTTATCCATTTGCTTTTTGTTCCCGTACTCCTTTTTTTGTCTCGAATCTCTAAAGTAAACCCTTCCGATGTTAAAATTCTCGACGCAAACGTGTCGAGCAAACGTTTCGAGGAATAGTCAAGCAAATATCTTCATTTGGAAAAAAAAATGTGAAAGTTCTCGCACCTGAAGTAGACCGTATTGGGTACAGTTACTACAAGAGAGACTTCTCTATCCCGAGGATCGCGATTAGGTGATATCTGATCCTATACATGATCGCTTCGTAAAGTAAACGAGAAGGGCACGCGGACGGAACGAGACTGAAGAGTCGCAGGGACGGCGCGGAGGATCCCGAAGAGCAGGAAGAGCGTCGCGAAGGTGGCTGTCCGATAAAAGAGGAAACCGATGGAGAAAGGAACAAGGAAAGGTATATTGGCGGAACGTAACGAAAAAGAGGTGTACGATGGCCGTACGATAAAAAGAGAGGAGAGCGGCGGGAGAGACGAGGAGAGAAAGTGAAAAGGAAAGAGAGGCAGAAAGACAAGACGTCCGTACAGGAACGAGTACGTTGAAGAAGAGGAAGAGGAAGAGAATGGTCCTTGTGCAGCAAGGACCCCAGGATACCGGCAAGGAGTATCCTAGAATTGTCGAGGATGCTTCACTCCCATCGCCCTCTTTTTCGTGCCCCCTTCTACGGTTCCCCGTTCCCTCTTCCTTCCTCCTTCCTTTATATCTCTCTTTCCAGGTTGTAAATATGCCTCACCCTGTCCCATCAGGATTTATTCCTCGCAAAGGGAATAGTCGTCTTCTACAAACGCTACACCGCCGAGGGGGTACCGACATCGGGGCGTCCCTTTTCCCTCACTCTAACGGACTTAGGCGTGGCTCGTTTCCTCTTCCTTTCTCTTCCACCCTCGTTTTATGTGCTGCAAGACTTTGGTACGGATTGCGAAATCAAGGGCTCTCCGAAAAGCCTAAAGTAGTTGACGAGTAGGAAGTGCGTGCAGAGGTCTCGGCTTCATCCGCGCAAAACATTCGTTTTTCATTTTTAAAAAGTCATTTCTTTGCCTCTTCCTGACAATTTTTAAGAGAATGCTGACAACATTTGACTCGTTAATGCTCGGTACCTCTGTGAGGACGAGCACCACCATAGAAATGCCGGAAACGTAGGTAGAAGGTAGCAGGATCCACTTTCGAAGATTCCGCATTCGGCCAATAAAATGCGGCCTATCACACACGTGATCGTTAGTCAAGTTCTCAAAGATACGAAACTGGATCCTCGAGGAATGGGACGATAGGTCAACAAGTCGAAGCGACCGAAGTTCGAGCGGAGAACCGAACTGAAGAGGTCTTCACCTAGCCATGGACTTCGAGAAACCCGATACGATTTGCGAGATTCCGAACGTATCATAGATCCCAAAATTTTTTCAAGTGTGTATTTATACGGCATTTCACGCTTCCGATGATGAAGGAGGCCAAAAGACACCGGCGATCTTATGCATAGAAGTAATATCGTTAGAAAGTCATTAGCGTCAAGATACGTTTAAACGTGTCAAAGCGAAAAATTTAACAGCGTTTGGGAAAAGCATCTCGTTACTCTAAATACTTCTTGAAATACTTCTTGAAGTAAACTTAATTATTAAAAATAAATTCTCTTTTTATGATGGCGCGCGACTTTTGACTCACCCTACGTGCGTTCTTATTGCGGGAAATGGATTTTAAAGCCACCGAGAGGAACGGTATTGTTCGGACAGTCTTTACGTAAAAAATCGCTCACCGTGGCGGCGCCTACGAAAATCCGATTCGCCGGATGATCCTCACCGTTTGCTATGGGAGGGCACAATAGAGGAGATTGAGAGAGTGGTGAAAACTGAAGAGGGGGCGGGAGAAAAGGGAAAGAAGTCCCGAATTCTTATCCACAATCCTTGTTCCCTCACTTCGCGCGGAAATGAGGTGGAAAACCGCACCCTCCTGGGATCGACTCACCTTTTCTTTACTTTCCACGAGGATACTAACGTCGGATTTCGAGCACTACTGCGGTTCCCCGATATTTCAAACGTGTCCGAATCACGGAGCGAGTTCTCGAGGCAGCCAAGCACGAGGAAATTGTACCAAACTGCAAATGAAAGGGAACGTTCACGGAGCCGAGATTCCGCCCGCGAGAAAAAGGAAGAACATTGAAGATGGAATGCTGGAACGGCGAGGCCACGTTTTTAGAAGAAAATATTATAGTTCTTTTAACGAGAGACGCGCATATAAAACTCGGAAAATTGGTGATTGCATTGTTCAATAATATACAAATCTTTTTACGAAAAATGAAATCAATTTTGGCATGGCAAAGTCTTTTAATGACCATTTTTGAAGGAAGCATTTCCGGACGTACGTTGGCCGGAACTTTTTGTTATTCAAAATGAAATTTTCTATTTCGAGTTCGGACTAGTGTCCTCTCGTTTAGTTATACCCTGTAGAGTTTTTATCGTGGAAACGAGTGCGCGTACCGAGGGGCGCGAGAGCTCGTCGACATTTTTGAATTAATCTCATTCGACTGCTCCCTTTATGCGGCGGCTCTCCCTTATATATATCCCGTGGCGAGTCGTTCCTAGCCGCTTCCTGGCCTCAAGGTTAATTGGAACGAAAGCGAAAAAGGAAAGAGCGCATGGTCGAAGAAAATAGGGGATGCTGCAGGGGCGGGTTTCCGACGGCGACAAGTTTTCTTATGATCAACGAATTTTCTATCAACTCACTTGTCGGTACATAAAACTTACGAGATTTTTGTAAACGGATTCTAACGCTGCTAGCCATGAGAGAATCGTTAAAAAATTAAATAATCAAAAACTCTCGCGTGTTCGAGGCAAATAATTAATAAATATTAAATTGGCAGTTTTAAACGAGTTGGTTTGACATTTTTCTCAGTTATCAGATATTAATGCATTAAATACGTACAAAGTTTTGTCTAAACAAACGTTTTGAATATCAATATATTGGAACACTTGAAATGTCTTTTTATATTACTTTTATAATATTTTTGATATTATATTATTTTTATATCACTTTCTTATAATCTTTTTCATACTTTTTTCGTTATTTTCAAACATATCTCTGTATCACTCAATATCACGCGATTCTAACTTTTATTTCTAGCTTCAGAAACATAGGTAGGAATTATGTATCTGCTTTTTCAATAACTATATGTGTTTCGATATGACTCATATAAAAATGTTATATGAATGGGCGGTGAGCCTTTCCGAAATTTCTTGTCTTTTAAAGTAAAAATGACAAATCACAAATAACCGAATAGTCGCTTTAAGATAGAAAGACTTTCCTGATCATGTTCACGAAATAACAGGTTAAAGACAAACAATAGATTAAGATAGAAAGCGATTAATACCGTTGTCGCATCCAGTTTGTCCTTACAATGATTATAGTATCGCGACGTTCGTCCTGTCCCGGAGCCTCGGGATATCATGAAGAAGCGAGGGTCGCGAGAGAATAAAGAGAAGGAAATTAGGGTGCGGAACAGGTGTACCGCTTGATCTAGAAGCAGGGTTGTCCTTTCATATCTCTCGGATATACGGACCATTTACCTTTATGCGGTATTACGCGCGAAGAAGCGAGAGGAAAGGCCCATTCTCGTGAACCGGCTGAACAAAACGCAATCTCGGTCTCCCCCTACAAAACTGCAACCTGCGGCCTCTCGTCACAAGTAAACTACAGCAAACTATAGTAAACAGCCAATTATCGAAGACATTCGTTTCTTCGAGTCAGGTCACATCAGATGTAATTCGAGACGACGCTGTAAGCGAAACCGACGTGACGAAGAATTGCACGTCGCGATACGATGGATCTGGCAGGATTGGGTGAATTTTCTCGAAGGAAAAATTTAAGTTCGACATTTCCGAACGATGGAAAGCTTCGAATTCCCGTTGCCTCACCGCGGTATTAATTACAAATAAATTAAATTACTGAGAGATGTCGCATAAGATTATTTCTTTGCGCGACATACGTCGAAATAAATTAATCTTTCCGCATACCACTCAAAGTAGAGACTGAATCATCTTGCAGATCTCAAAATTTCTAATTAATTTCAAGCTAATTAATTAATTTTAAGCTAATTAATTTTAAGCTAATTTCAAGCCGAGAACTACCAATTTTATTATATAGTTGATGCAAAAGGTTGTTATAAAATAACATTTCAAAACAAAATTGCCGCCACGGATTTCAATATACTCTTTTTTTTTCATCTAGAAGGAATTTTCTCAATGCCTTTTTCAAAGAGCACCAGTTTTCTAACTTTATCCATACAAAACTTAATAAAAAAGCGACAAGTCTTTTGCACCAATCTAATAGAATTTTTACCGGGGGTTTGTTTTGAATGAACAAACTCCAAAAAAGGGATCCTTGTTCCGCTCGTGGTCACAGGACAAAACTTTAAAAGACTTTAATTTTCGATTAGCCGCTGGAAACTGACCCTTCACGGCACACAAATCGAAATCGTGCGCCGATATCGGGACGCTCTAATAGAATTTCATGCTTATCGAGAATTGAACGTGTCAAGGGAACCGAATGGGGTGGGGAGGGGGCAGACGGGGGTCTTTTCTGCCGGACGCAAAGTTCGGTCAGGCGGGGAATTGATAATCAAAGCAACCCCGCTAAAGATCGATTGAAGTGGTCCGTTAGATTCAAACAGCATTCGACATCTCTTGTTATATAGCTAAATGTTATTATCTCGAATACGTAATCCCCAGGGTAAAAAAAAAGAGTATAGGAAATAGCAAATTAGCAGTTTTCTGCAATTGCGATTGTAAAGTGAATTTTTTACTCCGGGTAAATTTCACATGTGAAATATTTCCACAAAAGCTGCTCCACATGTTTCCTAGCGCGAGAGCTAGCCGCATCGCGTTTCCAATTTTATCGATACTATTATACGTACAAATTATATTATTCCTCTCTGATTCACACCCAGAATTGCGCAGGAGCGTCTTGATAAAGTGACTGACTTTTTATCGCGCAAGTCTGGCAAATTGAAATAAAAAACTAGTTGCTTCTTCAGAATATTTTCAGGCACATTTTGAAGTCGCGGCGAAATCACGGATGCCCTCTCTCCCTCCCCCTCATTGTAGGTCCTCGCGCACTCTTAAGCCGAAAGAATGTCATCTGTGACAGAGCAGAATAGAAGTAGTCGCACGTATCCTTAAGTGACAGCGGTGCTTCCACGCTAATGAGGCGCGGCGTAATTAGTGAGACTGTCTACCGGGTGGAGTCTTCACAAGAGGGCAGGATCCCTCTCGACGACCTGAGTCGCTCACTCACCCCTCCGTTCTTCATGTATCCTCGACCCGTACCGCGATGTCTTGTCGGTGCAGAGAAGGGAATTCGTTATCAGTTATCAAAAATAAAAGTTCAACTGTCGTTCTCCCGTAAAAAAAAGAGCGAAAGAGAAATCTCCGGCATTCTCTGTATATCGAATCCAAATAGTAGCGCATAAAAAAACGCAATTATTATAAACTTCTGTTTCTGTGCCTACACGGAAATAACGATTTTGCTGAAGTATCTAAAGATTTTGCTGGATACAGATTTAAAATTAATTATGTTGGACCATCCGAATAATTATATTGAACGCTCAAGCTGGTCGCTGAAATGTCAAAACTGTTTGCAACGTTATCATCGTGCTTGAGCGTTCTACATAATTATTTTGATGATTCAACACAATTATTGTCTGTATCTGGCCTAAATTTTATACAAATATCTAAAAATTTAGCTTGATACAAATATCTGAAAATAATTATGTTAAACCATTAAAATAATGATATGACACTCGAACTGGTTGCTAGAATGTCAAAACTGTTTGTAGATTTATCATAATGCTTGAGCGTCCTACATAATAATTTTACTACTCCAATATAATTATTTTCAGATTTGTGTCTAGTTAAATTTTGAGATACTTCGGCAAAACCTTTCTTTCTGTGTAAACCTAACATAACTGCAATGAGAGACCAAAAGTTTTAGAATGCAACAACTACAGAAAACGTCCTAACAAATTTTATTAAAAGATTCTTCCTGTTTAAGTATTGCATATATTTTCTACAATACGTATATTAATTTTTAATTTAATTGCACACACATATACACGTCACTTTTTATGAACCGCGATTTTTCCGCTCCTTGAATCGATTTCTTTTTTTTTCACCAAAACGCTCGTACATTTTTTCCCCGAGGAAAGTAATTCGCGCGCGAGGAGTTAAGGAGATCAAGAGTGCACTGTCGGTGCACGGCGATGCAAATTAGTTTTTATCGAAGCCATTCACACAGACACAGTTAATTCGCGTAAACAAAATAGCTGACCCTGGTTCTCAATGGACTCTGACGAATTTCACCGAGGGTTCGCGTACCCGATGCACGGTTACGGCGGATAGGTTTTGCGAAGGGGTGGGGGTGGAGAGCGAGAAGGCCGATTTAGAGCACAATGCGGCTCAATGCCGAGGAAATTAGCCGCGGCGCTGCCGGTGACGCCCGTCAACCCCATACCACCCGGAAAACAAGCTTCATGCCTTATGTCCCGCAGAAGCACGCCGCTCCGATATTATCACCCATCGACTAATTTATATCGCGTCAAATATCGTCGCCAATAACGATTGTTGAGATACGCCCCCGTTTCGGTATGATCCAGAACTCGGTCTTCGATATAAATATACAGAATGTCCCAATAATTTCTATTATACAACCGTCATAGAGATGTCTATATTAAAAACATCGATTTAAAAACCTGTGTGAAGTTAGCCCTCCAATGTCGAAAAATCAAAAATTTTCTTTTTGCAAACGTTTGCCCATTGTTTGCCCACGAGTGCCCCGTTGGAATTTTTATTTTCCCCCCTCTAGTTCAAAAGTTATAAGCAATTCAATTTTGGGGGGACCAACTTTACACTGGCCCCCAATGTTAAAAAATAAAAAATTTTCTTTTTGCAAACGTTTGCCCATCGTTTACCCACGAATGCCCCATTGGAATTTTTGTTTGTTTTTAAAGAAAATTTTTGATTTTTCGACATTGGGGGCCAGTGTGAAGTTGGCCCGCCCAAAATTGAATTGCTTATAACTTTTGAACTAGAGGGGGGCAAACAAAAATTCCAACGGGGCATTCGTGGGCAAACGATGGGCAAATGTTTGCAAAAAGAAAAATTTTGATTTTTCGACATTGAGAGGCTAACTTCTCACAGGTGATTTAAAAAGATGATATAACTTCATTAAAAAATAGATGCAATCACGTTGGTGAACTCGTGCACAGAAAGAACGGTTTTGCTGAGTATCTAAAAATTTAGCTACATACAAATCTATAAATAATTGTTGGGCCGTCAAAATAATTATGTTGGACGGTCTCTCAAGCAAATTGCTAGAATGTCAAATCTTTTTTCAGCATTATCGTCATGTTGCAATAATTATTTTTATGGTCCAACATAATTATTTTCAGATCGGTATCTAAATTTTTAAATACTTCAGCAAAACTGTTTTTCCATATGTAAAAAATAGGATTATCCATCGAGTTTTTTTTCTTTTCTTTTCGATATTACTGGTATAAAAATATGAAGGTAAAATCATCGGAAAATGAACGTCTTAGGAGATATTTCACATTCTTTATGTCAGAATATGTCGAAATAAAATATAAAATATCTCTATGTAATAAATTGTAAGTCGACCCGACTGGCAAGAGATGGTATTCTATTAATTACTACGTATCAACCATACGGATTGTGGTCCTCTACGTGTAACAAATTTAATATTAATAAATGCTAAAGCATCTATTAGAGATTCACCCCCAACACCCTTCCATCACGAAAACTGTTAGAAAATTTATTGCGAAAAATATCTCTTGCCAGTCGGGTCGACTTACAATTTATTACATATGTTCATTACTACTGGCGATTTAGAAAATTAAAGTTCATTAAAATATCTTTCTTTTAACATAACTATTATTGTAATGATTCATCATTATTATTCTTTTTAATTCGGAGTCAACGGTTTTTGGAAATCTTCGGTAAAAGTACAAGCGTGTAATGTCTGTACAGACATTTAGCTTTTAATTTTTGATAAATTTAATTTACAGTAGACAGGAAGAGAGAGAGAATGCGAATGTTAGAAATGTAAAAATAAAGATAAGAAGGTACACGCGCGCGTGGCTGAAATCAAAGAGCGTAAAAGATACTTGAATATTATATGTAACGTAATTACGTATCTGAACTGAAGAGAATAACTGTGAGGCGAGCTATACGGCAGCGAGATTGGCAGATCTCGATAACGTTGGCCAACTTTTCATTGGCCGTGAAACCGATGCGTTATTAGTAATCGAAATGCAAATCCGACGTTATCGTGACGCGTAATTCTCGTAACTCTCTCTCTCCTTCTCTTCTCTGAAAAACCAAGTCAATGGCGATTAAATTTCCGCCTGTCTTTTGGCGTCAAGCATTATCAAACGTTCCTCTCATCGCCGTCTCGAAGCGAGGGTCAAAAGAGAACCGTGGACATTGACTGCCTGCCAAGATCCGAGGGATAAGTTCGTCATTGCACGCGTAGGTGAATGGAACCCGTCCTTAATGGGATCCCATGATGCGCAGGTAGATAAACGTACCGTGAATAGGCCGCGGGTTTGAATGAATGGTTAAAGAAACGGCAGAAGAGAAGACGCGCACCTTTCGTCCTGTCTCCCTTCAGAGAGTTCGCGTCTCTCTTCCTCTTCTTTAAGAATTCTTCGGGCGTGTGTACAGCACTTACGCGTTTGGTATATCCGTTTTCCGGTAAGTTAACACTGGAAGCTACGTCGTCGTAATTAATTTTAGCACCAGATTTAATGATCTCATAAAAACACGCGTACCTATTTACGCTAGAACGTTTAACAGTACAGCAAAAAGTTTCGCTGTACAAAGAACGATCTTGTATCTCGTGTGTGAAATCGTCGATTGTCATTTTGAAAATTATATATCCGTTTGATCAATTTTCAAAAACATAAAGATATTAAATAATCCGAGTTTTTAGAGCTCTGGCAAAATATGAATTTTTTAGAGGCTTAGGCATTTTTAGTTTCTCCCCTTTTAGCGTTTCCCGATATATTCGCTCATATGGCTAAAGACATAATCATAACTTCAAAGTATGATCTCCTACAGAAATAAAGACTGCTTAATAATTCTTTACTCTTTAAAACGAAAAGGGAGAGAGAGAGAGACAAAATGCCATTTTATGAGAAATTTAATGTAATATACGTATATTTAATATAATCATACACAGAAAAAACGGTTTTGCTGAGTATCTAAAAATTTAGCCAGATATAAATTTGAAAATAATTTTGTTGGACCATCAAAATAATTGCGTAGAAATTGATACGTATCGGGCACGTATCATGGTCCCTGGTTGATCCTGCCAGTAGTCATATGCTTGTCTCAAAAATTAAGCCATGCATGTCTCAGTGCATGCCGAATTAAGGTGAAACCGCGAATGGCTCATTAAATCAGTTATGGTTCACTAGATTGTACCCACATTTACTTGGATAACTGTGGTAATTCTAGAGCTAATACATGCAAAACAGAGTCCCGACCAGTGATGGAAGGGACGCTTTTATTAGATCAAAACCAATCTATAATGATAACGCTATAATGATAACGCTGCAAAGAGTTCTGACATTCCAGCAACAAGTTTAAGCCTCTTACATAATTATTTTGATGGTCCAACAAAATTATTTTCAAATCTATATCTGGCTAAATTTTTAGATACTTCAGCAAAACCGTTCTTTCTATGTAAAAATTTGCAGTCACAAATAAATACATAATATCACTGCTCAGAAGAAGTAGAAGACCGTAGTTGATCTGAAAATGACGCTGAATCGCTTTGCGATCAAACGTATATATGACGAAATATAGGGAAGCGATGTATCGAAGGAGTTAAGAGATAATTTTCGAGGACTTCGCTGCTCCGAGATGGACCTGTATCATCGGCGTCGCTGTCACGGTAGCTGTACAGATCCGGAGACTCGTCTTATGCCCAGTCTCTACACAATTCGAGCCTCTGCTGCTGCTGCTCCTGCTGCCGTTGCTGCTGCTGCTGCTGCTACACGAGTGTTTGCAGTCCACTCGAAACCAGTCCCGGACGAACAGTCGCACACGTGTGTGTGCGTGCGACGTGCGTGCGTGCGTGCGTGCAGAGAGAGAAAATGGACGGGAGATGAAAGTAGACGAAGATATAACATCGGCAGCACCGCGAGGCCAGAAAGGTTGCTTAATTTGTCTAACGAGGGCCCCCTGCACCTGTCATCCGGACACGGAGATGGACGAGCGGACAAAGTGCGGCCATCCCCCGTCGGCCGTGCCCCGTCCCTCCCGGGGAAGATACCGTTTACTTGTTTATTCGCTCGCCTACGTCGTTTCGCTACTTCAACATCGTCAGATTGCGCATACCGGGTTAATAATGCACAACGCGAACACGCTTACGCTGATGTAGAGAATCTGCGTAGGGACGGCTTGGAGGGCGATGCGTAGCGATTAACATAGCAATCTGTTACTATTCGGGAATAAATCTCGTCGGGATTATAAGGATGCAATAAAGAGCGATAGTGGGCCAATAAACGAGAGCCGAGAAAACAAAAGGGCCAACAAACATAAACGAAAAAAATCAATGTCGATCATAGTATTCGGTTTGATTATTTCCTCTTTGATTTATATTTTTTAATTATTAATTAATTTTCTTTGGTTGATTATACTACATACTGATAATATTCCGTAATAATTTAAAGAACGACATACTTCTACGAAGTCTCTGTCGTACACTCAGAGAAAAAAGTCGTATTAGCAACTAGAAATTTTTGGACAAATAGCGCCTCAACTATGTGCTATAAA
>NJRP01000139.1:529035-554394 GCA_003063835.1 Aphaenogaster floridana | reverse complement strand
CATGGCGATGCGCAGTACGGACCGACGCAAACCAGAAAAGAGAGTGGAGTGCACCTACTGGTTATACTGTGGTTGTACGGCGCGGGCGACGTTCTCGTCGACGTTTGGACCTTGGGGCTTGGGCAGGAGAATCGCAGCCAGACCCAGAACCAAATGCCATTTGCCAGGCGAGCTGGCCAGCTGGCGACACGATCGAAACGATCGGGAAATAGATGCGGTGTGGCTTCGTACGTGTTGTACTCGCTCGTGGTTCATTCGCGTCGTTCTAGAGTAACGCGAACAACGTGATCGGTGGTTCGTCGACGTGATGACGTCAGATCTCGTAGCATAGGCCGAGAACGCGTTTAAAGCCGAGTAGGGCGTGAAATCGTGCGTTCTCTCGTGCGTCGGATGGAAGTATGTGCGAATAACAGCGCGCGCGCGCGGCCCTTTTATCCACGGGATAATTATGTTCGGTGCTGTTTTAACGTGATCGACAGTGAATAGTGTACCATGTTCCGCTGCATTCCGATTTTTAAAGGGTGTAACAGGCAGGTGGAATACGTTGACAAGCGTCATTGCTCTCTGCCGTGCGTCCCCGACGATATCCTGCGATACTCGAGGAGTTTGGAGGAGCTTCTGCTAGACGCGAATCATATTCGTGATCTACCAAAAGTAAGCGAGTACCAACTTGTTCCTCTCGTGTCTTCGCCTCGTAGCTTTCATTCTTTTCCTAGTTCCTACTTCACACGTACGCGATACACGCACACACCCACCCCTCCACGTTCCTACTATTGTATTCCTTCGTAACGTTCTAGTCTCTTCGCCGTACGCCGTACGCCGTACGACGCCGATACGACGAGGATTATATTAAACGATGTAATCTGGAAGAAACGTTTCTCTCCGTTTTTTATGCGTCCTTGTGCGAAAGTCAGAATCGAGAACCTCTATGGGCCCATGCGTATATCGTCTTCCTATTCGTTTCAGAATTTCTTCCGACTTCAGAGGCTGCGAAAGCTTGGCCTGAGCGACAATGAGATACATCGTTTGCCACCAGACATTCAAAATTTCGAAAACCTCGTCGAGTTGGACGTGTCCAGAAATGGTGAGAAGCGTATTTGTACGATTTGAAGAAAGTAACAAAGAGATTTTGGAGGGTGTGCTGCTTTATTTACACGCGAGATTTACTGCGACCGGGACGTGAACGGCGTCTAGGAATTCAACCAATTAATCGCAATTAATCTTGTTAACGATATCTCACGCCCTATACGTCGCCCGATATCGTTCTTATTCGTCGGTATGCTATTCTTTTCTTTGACGTTGGAGGATTTGCCGGTTGGCCAATGACTGTTCAAAGAGAGAAGGGCAAGTCCAAAAGGACGTGCTAAAGGAGCGATTTAGCGGCAGGAAGGATCGAGTTAAACGCGTAGCTATCGTTCCGTTGACTTTGTCTACGAGAGCAAAGTTATTGGAAGAGAATCTCGCGTCGTACTCAAAGTACTCGACGCGGCAACCGTTGGCTGAGCGTTAATGAAACTCTTATAACGGTGTATTTTCTTTCGCTTCCTCTCGTCGTTACCTCGACTTGCCTCTACGACTGCACCGTAGCGCGTCACCGTGCTACCGTGCTTAGTGCTACCGACGCCACATCACGTTACGCTGAGCCGAACTGAGCCGAGCGAAGCCGACTGCCGAGAGTGCCGAGAGTGCCGAGAGCGCCGAGTCGCCCCGCCTGTTGTCACTGGCGCCTATCGTGAATATTTCTGCTTGAAACGTATTATTTCTTATTTCACTGTTCTCGATCTATCCCGGTCGTTGCGACCGGCATCTCCCTTGTCGAAACTTGACGAATAGCTCGAAATGAAAAATCTCTCTTACGAATTATGCATTTGAAATCCGGCGAGTTGATATTTTTGGGTCTCGCCAGATAGAAATGTCAACTTGTTTACGCGCGCGCGTACATGTGTACGTGTGCGCGCCGCGCATGCAGAAGGAATGTCGGAGAAGAGAGGAGAAGAAAAGAGAAAAAGAGATAGTGACGTTCCGATTGCGATAAGAGAAAATCGGATCTGGCGATTTTATTTTAGAGACCGTACACGGTATCCCATAGACGCGGTAAACGGTTTTCCGACGGCGCACAGTGGGCGAAATTTGAAAAAAAAGAGAAATGAGTGCTTTTGGCTAAAATCATTAAATCTTTCATATTTACGTATTATTGTCGCGTAAATAAATTTCGTATTGATTTAAATGTTATGACGTCAAAAAATTCGTTAATCAGTTATTTTTATCAGTTATACATATTTCATTGTTTTTTTTTATACTAGTAATTTATTCCCCCTTTTTTTTTCAAATTTCGCCCACTGTTGCGGCGCGATGACGTTACACGTATCCTAAAATTTATTTCGACTGATACACGCATCTTCCAATTTTGGACCGCGTACCATGACTATTTAGAAAAAACGCCGGATTGTAAGTATAGTACATTAATAAGAAATATGTTAGGCCCGCGTATCGGATTATGCCGCGAAGCTGGAGAATTGTGAATTGGAGATTAGAATTCGTCCCCCCAACCGGATAATATTAATTTTATTGTTAGTTCGATTTTCTTAACCCTTTCGCGCCGACTTTTTTTTTCTTTGGATTTCTTTATTAGCGTTTTCGATTGGCCTGGGTTCAACCGCTCTCGGAGCGATTATTGACGTCACAGCTTGCGCTGATTGAATTATACTTTTAGATCTGAACTAAGATAGAACTATTCTCCTGAATCTACAATGGAATTCATCCTGGGTTTACAAAACCCAGCCCAATCGAAAACGCTATGTTTCACGACATAAATCGAGTTTTTGCCCCAGGACCTGCACGAGACCCAACAGAATTTTTTAAATCTTCGCTAGGACACATATGTCCCGTTAGACGCGAAAGGGTTAATTGGTCGAATTCTAATTTCCAGGGCATAGTGCGGGCTTCTTACTCTCGCGGGATATCCTTCAGCGAACTCTAGAGAAGATTTTTATATTGGATTAGTGCTGTCGATTGGTTGACCGGGAGAAAGCACAACGGTTTATTGACAGCAGCACGGTCGATCGTGCAGTACGATACAATACGAGAAAAATGGTTGACGGAAATTTTACATAAAAGGCTCTCGGCTCGAGGGTATCGATCTTAAAATCGAAATTGAAAACATTTTCCACGAGATAAACGGAATCTAGTCGAGTATTTCCGAACTCGCACGTTTATAAGAGAATTGTGCTGATATTCTTTCATGATAGCGTTATCGTTTACAGTGGAAACGATATCTGCAGTAATTATTACGACTACGGTATGACGTCGTTGGTCGTTTTCTACATAATATGCATATATGTACATTCATATTATACATAGTATGTGGACGGAGGCCGCGTGGTCGCTATCCGCCCAAGTGTAGGCATTTACGATCAATTATGCATTGAGAAAGATGTTACGTATTTGGTTCCGTTTACAAAACAATATCCGCACATTCGTTGGCACTGAGTCACGCCGGAATCGCACGCTGCGGTTACGAACGAGCGCGCGATGAATAGCCGCGATGTAACACGCGACACGCAACACGCGGGACAGAGCTCCGCCGCGCCGCGCCGCGCCGCGCCGCGCCGTTCGAATCTCGAATGCGTAAAAGATGAAGATTGCGCAATCGCAACAGGTTGGTCTCGGATCGAGAATTGGAAGGTTACCCGTTACCGATTAGCCTATGCCACTGCGCTATGCCTGGAACTCGCCAATCGCTCTTCCAGTTTCCCATCGTCTCGCTCGAGTTACGTGGATACGTCAAGTTTGTACATTTGCATGCAAAGTTTCCTTATCGAGCCGATCTGATATAATTTGATGCCGAAAAGCTCAAGGCTGTTCCTGTTTGAAAAGATATTTTGGAGGTAATGTTATCGACTTGAATTTTCAGAGTTCCACACGCACATATTTCTGCCCCTTTTATACTTATCTTACGACCGAACGGATATTGGTTAGCTATTACTCGCCGGTTGTTTTCAGGAATCGTATTAGAGATCAAATGGAAAGGAAACTACTCGTAAATACGTTTCAACGATCGCGTATCCAAGTGGAAATAGAACGGCGAGATTTCTTCTCGTCGTCGTCCGTCGTCGTCATCTTCTTTTACTTTTACGCAGGCTCTATCAGCTCGCGACCACGTAGTGCAAACACGACGTGCAATAGAGTAACGATCTCCCGTCACCTCCTCTGAGGTAAATTACAAAGGCCGAGGGTGGACGTTTCGTGCTATTTATAATGTTTATTGCGGTTGCATCAAAAGGGGCCGCTGACTAACCGTGATGCAGTAGCATCTGAAAATTGACGTCGCGTCGCCTGCATAAAACAGGGAGAAAGGGCGTAATACGTCCTAGGCTGCCTCTGGACCGTCGCATCTCCATCCATCCATAAATTCTTCGTTCTATGGAATCGCGGCGGCCCCTCTCTCTTTTGTAGTATATAAACTCATCGCGGATCAACACTCGATGCCCCGACGTGGCAATTTTTCCAATTTCAATGTCGAATCTATTTTCTTAATAAAACAACAAAGAAAATGTTGTCCCCTGATTATTCATTAAATTAATTACTCATATATTTGTTAATTATTTATTTTATAACTAGACCTACATATTTTAACAAATAATTTGTGTAATTTAACGAATAAGATTTCATTCATAAGACATTACGCGTAATACAAACTTATGTGTGTTTACTCCAAAATTATATCATTTAACATAATATTAAGGAATTTCTTGATTTCAAGTTTTTGTCGAAGCATTTCACAGTCGCGATTAAAATGAGTTTGCGTGATGATAAAGTCGACGACTGAAAGAAGTTGTCACAGCGTATTTTTTTCGTAGCGGAATCACGCTTTGTTGTAATTTCCTCTCGTCAGTATCGCCTGTGTATTTGACTCTCTCGCATATGACGGAGCCATTCTGGACGTGAAGCGAAACAACGAACCGCAACGCGCAGTAACGAGTCGAATGCTTTTTTATTTTTTTCAACATAATGTCGAGTATGACTGAAATTAGAAAAGTACGCAAAATTGAGAGAATGCTTTCTTTTTAGCGATTAATTTTGTGAAAATACAATTTTTAATAGGCTGTCACCCTCTTGAAATCTCTCTTAAATAATCTAAATATGCGGCATTGCGTTTCAATATTTAAATAATCTTACTCGTTTCGCGTACGCAGTGTTGCGTGCGTAAGAAAGAGAATTAAATTATTGAGGCTAAGACTCACTTTATTTTCTAGATATACCGGACATTCCTGAAAATATTAAGAATTTACAAGCGCTACAGGTGGCAGACTTCAGCAGTAATCCTATTCCAAGGTTATTCAATTATTCTTATCTCTCTTCTATTTTTTAACTCAAATAACACTTTATAGTACGTACATTTTGCATTGACGTCTTTTCTTTCTCTCGACAGCGTATCGTTAGATATTCTCGTCGACCTGGAACGATCCAAAACAATGTAAATTTTCATTGATCGTTTCTTTTAGGCTTCCAGCAGGATTCGTACAGCTAAGAAATTTAACTGTGCTTGGACTTAATGACATGTCCCTTACAAACTTGCCACCTGATTTTGGAAGGTAATATCGAAGTAAACTTCAAAGCTACAGTATTCTATATATCAGGTATTGCTATATAATTTTATTCATTGTTTCATAAATTATTGGAAATATATATTTCTTTTGTAGCTTGGAAGCATTACAGTCACTGGAATTAAGAGAAAATTTGCTCAAATCCTTGCCTGAATCGCTCTCCCAGCTTATAAAACTCGAACGGCTGGATCTCGGTGACAATGAGATCGAGGAATTGGTAAGTTCTGCGGTTTTTTTTATTGTGGAATTAATAACGCGCAAATGAATGAAAATGATCATATCTTTCGAAGGGAATGTTGTCTTGGTTATATATATATATATATATATATAAATTTTTATTTTTACTGCCCTAATAATGGATTCTTAGCATAGATATCTTACGGATAAAAATATCATCCATGGTATATCAGATCATATTGTTATAATTATAAATTTTACTTTAAAAAATCGATAGACTTAAAGTTTTAAAAGTTTTTATTATTTGAATTTAATTGCTTTTTAACAGTTTTACATTAATCGATTAAAGCTTTAGTTATATACTTTAATCATAAACTAATTAAAAGAAAGAATGAGAAGTGACCATTTTTATTATATATTTCCTCTGTAGCCTGCACATATAGGAAAATTACCAGCGCTACAAGAATTATGGCTCGATCACAATCAGTTGCAACACTTACCACCTGAAATAGGCGAATTGAAAACGTTGGCGTGTTTAGATGTTTCGGAAAATCGTTTAGAGGATCTTCCTGATGACATTGGCGGTCTGGAATCATTAACAGACTTGCATTTATCACAGAATGTTATTGAAAAATTACCTGATGGGCTCGGCGAATTGAAAAAGTTGACCATTCTTAAAATAGATCAGAATAGACTTTCTACCCTAAACTCAAATATAGGAAGGTAAGAGCGCGGAATCTAAAAATTTATATTACATTAACTTATTAAAAATAAAGATAAGATATTTGTTGAAGATAAAAATACGCCTATATTTTATATGTTTCAGGTGCGAGAATTTGCAAGAGTTAATTCTTACAGAGAATTTTCTTTTAGAGCTACCATTGTCTATAGGCAAACTTGATAATTTAAATAATTTGAATGTTGATAGAAATAGTCTGCAATCTTTACCGATAGAAATTGGTAAGCTGATAAAATATATAATGTAAATTTTTATTGTGCAATATTGAACATACAAAAGTAAATTTTAAATTATAAGAGAACGAAATTTAGATATAATCGGAATCAACGGTCTTTGTTCTCTAGGAAATCTGAAAAAGTTGGGTGTGCTATCCTTAAGAGATAATAAATTACAGTACCTTCCGGTTGAAGTGGGACAGTGTACTGCTCTTCATGTTCTAGATGTATCTGGCAACAGGCATGTAATTTTTATAATTTGTTCTCCATATTCACACAATTATTAGCATTATTATAATTACCAAATATGTTAATATAGAAGAAAGGTGACATATAAAAACGTCAAATTTGAATAAGATATACGTTTATTTATTTTATTAATGTTAACTTTTGCTATACAGATTACATTATTTACCATATTCTTTAATCAACCTGAATCTGAAAGCGGTATGGTTAAGCGAAAACCAAGCGCAGCCGATGCTAACGTTCCAAACAGATGTTGATGAGGAAACAGGGCAAGAAGTACTAACGTGTTTTCTTTTGCCACAATTGGAATTTCATCCTGATGGTTAGTAATTAGCATTGATTATTTTACTTTATTGATTTCTCATTTCGTGATTATTCTCCAAATCACCTTACATGATTTCTCTAATGATATTTTAATCCTGTATAACATAATGACAGATATACTTTGATTAAAAAGTGTTACAAAGTTTGTATGAATATCACGCATATCGATCTGCATGAGATACAGTGCAAAATAAATAAGTGTTTTTGTTTTTTATTTTGTGCTTTTTTAAAATTTTATTCGGAAATGTAGCATATCAATCAATCCTATAACTCGGATGTATATAATTATAAAAGTCAAAATCTTCAAGTCAAAATCTAAATTCAAACGGAAGAGGTAGTCACCCTTATGTAGTGATTAATGAGAGTTTATGTAATTGTTTTGGTTTTTATATATTTACCAATACTTGATGATTTCATTCTTTAGATTCAGGTAGACTGGGAATGTTAGTTGGTATGAGAAATGTTCAAGGTTGTGAAATGCGTGAGCTGACAAGTAGCGATGATGAAGGTTGGCAAGAAAGAGAAGCATCAAGAACGCATTCCGTGAAATTTACTGACGAGCCACCAGAAGCCGATAAAGAGGTGCGTTCATTGATTTAGTTTTTTTACAAGCTAGTTTGTAAAAACTTTTTGTTTTATCTTTTCTTTTTTATTTATCTTGACAAATAGATTCCATTTATACGTCAAAACACACCACATCCAAAAGAATTAAAAGCTAAAGCGCATAAGTTATTTAGCAAAGGAAAAAGTGAAAGTCGATCGGAATCTACGGATGAACAGGTAAGTTTTACAATTAATTTATTTTTTTACTAAATT
Source organism: Aphaenogaster floridana (assembly GCA_003063835.1). NCBI lineage: Eukaryota > Metazoa > Arthropoda > Insecta > Hymenoptera > Formicidae > Aphaenogaster > Aphaenogaster floridana. The sequence goes on along the minus strand of NJRP01000139.1, from coordinate 546,271 downwards.
ATAATTTGTTGATAGAACTCCAACATATACACATTCTTAACTTTCATAACATTCTTAATGGACGTCATTGCGTTATCTTGTAAGATAATCTCGTTTAAACTTTTTTCAGGATGTTTCTCAAACATTTGGATTAGATAAAACAGAATCGGAACCACCAGTTAACTCAGTAGACATGCCGCAATGTGTTTCTGAACAAGAGGAATATGCAGAATGCAGTATTATACAAGATGATCATAAAATGCCAGCAGTTGACATCGAAGCTGATAGCACAGATATTCAACTTAATAAAGAAGCAAATAATCTTCCTATTCAAACTGCCACGGAATTTCACACAGTAAGTAACTTATGGAAATTTGTCCATTTTAATAAGTACACGAGACATCTTTTATCCACTACTAATTTTTAACACGTAAAGATGCTTATTGATTAAACGAAGTGTCTCTTATAAGTATTTATATGCATTGTAATGTACATATTGATTATATAATTTATTCTTGCATTCTTACATATATTTATGTGTACATAGAAATATATATATATTTTTTGTAATTTTTCCATTTTTCACTAAATTGAAAGTGCTTATTTTCGCAGAATGCAAGAACTGAAAATTCTGTCCCAGAATCAAAAGAAAAAGATGAAGAAGAATCTGAAAATGATGATGTGCAAAGACACGTTGAATTTAGTATTGTAGAAGACGCAAATAATGAAGATGTTTGTGATTCAAATAAACCCAATAAACTTCAACGTAGAGACACTCCACATCATCTGAAAAATAAACGCATTCATACTGCAATAGATAAAGAAAAAGTTGCTTCTATTATTGCGCAGGTTGAAATTTTATACGTTATTCAATAAATAAATTTTATTTTTATTTGTAACAATTATAAAAATATTTAATTTTACTAACAATTAACTTTTTCTATTGAGAGACATGTAATGAGATTACCTCATATTTGACGGCATATGCGTGCGTGCGTGCGTGCGTGCGTGGGTGCGTGCGTGCGTGCGTGCGTGCGTGCGTGTAATAACATTTGACATTTATATTTATAGGCACTTATGAAAAAAGTTGATGAAACTTCTACACCTTTGCCATCACAAGTAGAATCTATGGAAACATTCGACACGCATAGTCAAGGTAAATTTAAAAATTAAGAAGAATATAAAATCCAAATTGATACGTATCTATGTATTCCCATTCAAAGGTCTGTCTATTCCAACCCAAGTGATAGTAGCTTTAATTCTCTTTAACAAAATAATTATATCACAAAATTGCAATACCTAACTCAACCCAAGTGATATGTATTTTGCAAAAAAAAATTTGAAATCTTTAAAGGCGCACTTTATAATATATAATATATATATATATTACCTTGAAAATTATGTATTATCTCGAAAAATAACTGTTGTACAATTATTTTTAAAAAATAAAACCCATGTGGTAGTATCTTTAATTTTTAAATAATAAAACCCAAGTTGTGTACGTACCTATTCTACAATCAAAGTGATAGTAGCTTTAATTCTTAAAAAAATTAAAATACAAAATTGCGTTACCTTATTCAATCCAAGTGATATGTATTATGTTGAAATGGGATTACATAGTTCCGTTAGTTCTGTTTATTTATGCAATGAACTATTTTATTAAGCAACATTTATTCATTCAGTTTTTATTAGAATTGTAGCTGTTATCTTATAATATTAATTCGCTTTTTTGGGAGATTTTATATGTAGTTATTATATATATTGATAGAAATTTTATTACAAACGTTAGAAGGTTTGGAAGATTTTCTATATGTGAATCTTTGAATCATTTTGATTTTATCGCATAGTAGAAGGGGGAACATGATAAGATATATCTTTTGCCCCACCTACGGTCTTATCTCTAATGCAGTTATCAATGTGTCTCTCAATGATACGTGTTAGGAAGTTGATAAATTATAACAGTGTACTTGTTATATATGTGATATTTTTATATAAATAAAGTTATTTTATATAAAAGATAAATTACTCGATATAAGATGCCTAAAAGATATAAGTGTTTTATTAGAAATAAAAGAATTAAGAAAGGTAAATGGTGACGTATACAAAAATATGCAACAACAAGGTGATATATTTTTATTAAATGCATTGAAAACAACTAATTAAAGATTTGTTATTTTAGATGCAACATCTGATATTGAACCAGCATTGGAAATACGGGAAGAACAATATGAAATTCATATAGAAAGAACAACAGGTGGACTAGGTTTGTCAATAGCTGGTGGTATTGGATCGACGCCTTTTAAAGGCGATGACGAAGGCATTTTTATTTCAAGAGTTACTGAAGGTAAAAAATTCATTTATAAGTGAATAATAATTTTAAATTTTAATTAATTATGAAAGGAAGAGCTAATGAGAGTGCGGCGCGATACTTGGTGCGCAATAGAATAACAATGGAAACTATATTTTTATAAATCATATTACTTTAATTTTCGAACGTTTCGGCTCGATTTTAAGTCATCTTCAGCGATGTTATAACTGTGGTCTTAATGTCAATCGAGGTCTGGGGAGTCACTCCAAGATTTCTAGATCGAAAAGTGGTGAAAACCTAGTATCGTTTCCATAGAAACACAAGTAGAAATTAAAGCCACGAATTTCCATTGCTATTTTAAATAGAGCAAGAAAAACTATAAAGTTCCAATGTAAAAAATATTTGTTGCAATTCTTCGAAGAGAAAAAACGTGACTCACTAATCGCTCCATGGACGTCAGGATAAATTATTCGATACAATACAATATAATAAATTTTGGAAACGATGACAGTACATCTTATAGAAATCCGAAAAAAGTCACATAAATTAAGAAGAAGGATTACAGAAGAATGATTTCATGTCTGCACTGTTCGAACGTTAACTTATAATAAAATGAAAGGAACAGTTCACTGTCATAGATATGTCTATTAGGTGTCATTAGTGTATGTTAGAAGGTTAAAATAATTGGTGTATAAGAAAATAAATAAGTAAATGAATAAGTACGTGTATAGGTAACGATTACTGTGACAATGAATTAAATAAATAATTCGTTCTATATTTGTAAAGAAACATATGCATGATTAAGAAACTTAGTATCAAACTGCAAATTCAAGCCATTTTTTTTTAAGCTTGATATATAACATCTCTGACACTAGGCGCCTCCCTAAAAACCTTTTTTGTTTAATATTTTTATATTTCCCAGTCAAATTCGTGGTTATGATTTATCTTATAATGTTCAGTAAAGACAGACTGACTATTAGAATTTTTGTTGATTTGCTTTCGATGTTCCGCAATTCTAGTTCTAAGTTGTCTTTTAGTTTGTCCTACGCGTAAGAAGCATTTATTTTAAAAAATCAGGGTAACAGTAGAAGACAGTCAAAATACAGAAAAGAGTTCACTGATATTATGCTATAGTGAGTCTTACATATATTATCGTATAGGTTCCGCCGTTCCAAAGAAAAGGTAGGTATAGTCTTGTGGAAGACTATAAAGGCGGAACCAGACTATGCGCGATTCGTAATTCGCGATTCGTGATTCGTATATTCGTGAATAGTGTAGAGGGAAAATTCATCGATTTGCCATGCGCGATTTGCCATTCGCACTAATTCGCTAGCCGAGCTAACCGACAAATTTTCCCTCTACACTATTCACGAATATACGAATCGCGAATTACGAATCGCGCATAGTCTGGTTCCGCCTTAAGAGGAAGAAACATTAAAAAGGGCGTTTAATAAAATAAATTGTTTCAAAATTGCATTCAAAAATTCTCTAATCTTACCTAGAATTTTTAATAAAAATACCTGGAAAATTAGGGAATTTTTTTACATGATTGAGTGTAAACATTCTGTTATTCTATACATTTGTTCAGGTGGACCCGCAGACTTGGCTGGTTTGAGGATAGGAGATAAAGTAATATCTGTAAATGGAGTATCGGTAGTAAACGTAGACCATTATGATGCTGTGGAAGTATTGAAAGCGTGTGGACGTGTACTTGTGTTGGTTGTTATAAGGGAAGTTACAAGGATAATTCCGCCATATGAGCAGGTATAAAATAATTATTTTAATATTTTATTTAGTTGCTAGATCATAAGTTTTATTTGAAATAAGCAAGACTAATATATTAATTTTTGTCTATTATTCTTAGGCACCAACGAGAAAAGATTCTGTATGCTCTAGCTTAAGTACAAGTAGAGCACCAAGTGCCACATCTTATGTTTCATCTACAGCATTATCACATACTTTAGAAAATGGCGACACATCTGTGTCTCATGAAACTGCAAAGGTAACATGTTTGTACTTAAACACAAATATTATGTTTTTAAATATCATAACTTTTTACAACAAAATAAAATTTAATATATCACATTATAGACGAAAAAGATTCCTGAGCCTATAACGACTGTAAAAGACAGTGAACCTATGGTATCCGTTCTCTTTCACACAACGTTAATACGAGACCAAAATGGATTGGGATTCAGTATTGCTGGTGGAGAAGGTTCGCCGCCATTTAAGGATAATAGTGATGTAAGTACTTCTACTATAAAATTTATATTTTACTGTTTTAATTGAGATTAGTGTATAATTATCGATTACATTTTTAGGCAATCTTTATTTCGAGAATAACAGATGGTGGAGTTGCCCAAAAAGATGGTAAATTATTAATTGGAGACAAAGTAATATCTGTAAGTATTTCTTTATGTGTATTAAATTTATATTAGACGACATAATTTTATGTACAAATTAATAATTTTTATGTGATTTAACTTGTAATTTACAGATTAACGGAGTAGATATGAGAGGAGCGAAACATGAACAAGCAGTGGCTTTACTTACAGGCTTAGAAAGATTTGTTCGATTAGTAGTCGAACGGGAAATACCATTTTCTCAAGCAAATCTCGCCACGGTTGTAACTCCTTCTGAAAAATCGCCACGTGTTATAGGTGCACCAAAACCTTACACAGGCCTTTATAATGCTAACAGTTATATGGCAAATAGACCTGGATACGGTGGATATCGGCGCTCCATGGATGCTGATAAAGCATTAACACCGAGTCCTACTTCAAAAACGCCACCGTCACCATCGGCATTACTCATGAAATCCGATGCCAATGAGATGCCTAAAATGAATGGTGTAACTGATTCAGGAAACACTCCGAAGAATGTTTCACCAATGTCTCCCAGCCCGACAAGTAATCAAACGTATCCACAGCCAGCTCCAAGACATAGTGTTTTGCAGACGACATCTACAAATAATGCTAGTTCTGCAGCTATGACTCCTCATGTAGAGCCTAGACCAGCATCACCACAGGAAGACATACAGGTATCGAAGCCAATCACCAACGAGGAATTTCAAGCTATGATTCCCGCTCATTTCCTTCGACCTCCAACATCCTCGCCTTCACCAGACTCCCATCAGGGCCCTATTGTGACAGTGACGATAAAGCAGCCCGATACTTTGCCTGGAGATGTTAATTTTCCTCCAGCTCCTACCACACTCGGTAAAGTTACTGAGATCATCACAAAGAGTACACTCACCGAGACCGTCGTAACTAGAGTGACTGACAACCAGTTGATGCAACCACTTATTATCGAGGTATGTGCCTGTTAGTTAGAGATGCATCAAATACATTGCACATGTACTGCTAATATAATCTTACTCCTATAGAAGCGCATTACATTTTATTATTTTCATTTTGCTATTTTATGTCGTGTTGTGTGCATTTACTGTATCTCATCAAAATTTGATTTTATTACATATAGAATTATATATGTAGTTTGAGCACATTTTTAAGCTAAAAGCTTTTATTTGTATTTTTAGAGTTATAGAGTCATTAATTATCTTTATTTATTTATTAAATAATATTTTAATTTTTTACATAGCTTATTTCTTGATTGGCTACGACTTGAAATTTAATCAAATTTGCTGAAAATAACAATCAATTCCAAGTAAATAAAAACTATATTCTTAAATCCTTGAGAATTCTTATTTTAATATTCCGAATTTATTTTATTTCAAACATAGAAAGAAAATACAAGAAAATACGACTGTAAGAATTGATTTACATCTTCATTCTTTTCCTACATTATCATTTTTCTCTGTGATTTTCTCCCCAGCTTTTTTTTGCATAATTAAAAATATAATTGAGATATATTTAAGCAAATATTCATGCAATCTAAAAAAAGATAATTATAGAAAAACTGTTATCTCAAAAAATGGAAATTATAGACTGCACTATAGTTATTTTATGCATGTTTGAACATTTGTATGTTTTTAACTAATTTCTTTATACGCGCGCGGACTTTTGCTCAATTATATTTCTCTCTTATGTCTATTTTTCTATATTTTCGTCAAATTTTCATCAAATCTAAAAGAATATATTAATGGGATGACCTTAGAATCAATTTTGATAACTATCGATGGACTATGATAATCACAGTGTGCTTATCTTCTGGCATGGGAATAGGTAAGTAGTGTAAAGAGATTTGTTTCGTCCCATACCATTTTTAATAAAATGGGATAAGTGGAGAAGTATCGTTGTCACTGTTTTATTTCAAAAGTCTATCAAAATCCATAGCTTATTCTATCCTTTACATACTAAATATTATACACTCTAAACTTTTATCCCGGTTAATATCTCTTTGGCACTTTACAAAATTAAAAAAACCTTTGTTTAAATATAACTAATTTAATAATTACTGTTTAGGATGTTGTCCTTGTCAAAGAAGGTTCCTTAGGCTTCAGTATCATAGGGGGGACTGATCATTCGTGTACACCATTCGGTGCAAAGGAACCGGGAATTTTTATATCTCATGTAAGTCTCTAGTCTTGTTTTAATTTATAGTAAAGTACCTATTATTTTGTGTATATACACTGCCGTCGAAAAGTTTTCGAACAAGACCTATAACTAAATTTTAAAAAGTGCCGTCTGTCAAAGGCGTGATTTCTTCGATGATTTCTTCGAAGAAAAGTTTTTTCGATGAAAAGAAAGTATGAGTTGTGTGTGAACTAAAATTGGCTTAAATTTATGAAATTTTTTTTGTTTCTCTCTAGTTGAATAAAATTGGCTCATTTTTCTTATAATAATAGGCGCTTTACTACAATTTTTCGTGACTTATATCTTTGTCCGGAATACATATATACAGGGTTGGAAAAGTTACTTTTAAAAAGTAACTCGTTACCATTACTCGTTACCCATTGAAAAAAGTAGCTCGTTACAATTATCGTTACTAAAAATATAAATCGTTACACAATTTCCGTTACTTTTTCGCTAAATTTTAATGACCTTTTTTAGAATGATATCTGACTGTCTATATTGCTAATTGATTAGTTCAACGCGAGATTTGTAGTGGTCATGATTAATCGTAACATGATCAAACATAACGCTCCCTTCTTTTAAAACTCGCTTATGCCCTTTTCAAACATATGTATTATACATGTATAAAGTAACGATAAAAGTAACGATTATATTCGTTACCATTACTCACAAAATGTAACTGCGTCGTACCGATACTAATGAAAAAATATAACGTCGTTACCAATTTGTTACTAAAAAAAAGTAACGGTAACGGCGTTACAAATGACGCGTTACTTCCCAGCCCTGCATATATATACAGGGTGTTCCTGAAAGGTCTCGTCAAACTTTAACCATAGATGCTACGTATCAAACAAAACAAAATGTCCATATAAACATGGGTCCGGAAATGCTTTCCCTCTGAGATAACATTCCATAGCAGATTACGTAGCTGACAGTGAATAAGTTTACTACTGTACGTATTACGTTAAGTACGTGCTTATTTGTACGGATACCATGCATCGTTACACTAATGCAAATCATTACTACAGTGATTGAGCCAAATAGGCTTATGAAGATACGTGACTTCACCCTGTGTTATCTCAGAAGGGGGGCATTTCCGGACCCATGTTTATATGGACATTTTGTTTTGTTTTGATACGTAGCATCTATGGTTAAAGTTTGACGAGACCTTTTAGGAACACCCTGTGTATATATATATATATATATATATATATATATATATACATACATACAGATATGTATATGTATGTATGTATTTATTTTTATGTAATATTAGGTTGTTCCTGGTGGCATAGCAGCCAAATCCGGTAAACTGAGGATGGGTGATAGGATATTAAAAGTGAATGGTACAGATGTGACAAAGGCTACACATCAAGAAGCGGTAATGGAACTTTTAAGACCAGGGGATCAGATCGTGCTTACTATTCAACATGATCCACTTCCAGAAAGTTACCAGGTAAATAGCACATAGTTTTCAACGTAATATTGCTTTTAAACAGCTGTTTAGTGATGCTTATAGAGCTGTAAGTCTACAGATTAAATATAACTTTATGTGTGTGCAGTTATACATTACAAAATTACACATTCTTTTCGTCACTTGACAAACATTTTATGTTTATATTATACAACGTATATGATTATATATTTCTTTAAAAAATATATGTAGTATTACTAGCATCTTTGGAATATTCATTTAGTATGCAACACAACTAGTACAATAACTTCTAGTATTTTTAAATCATTTATTCTCAATTTTTTTATAAACACATGCACATTTGGGAAATTGTTTTTTTTTTTTTAGGGAAAAGGTCACTTTAACTTTTATGCTTAGAACTATAGGCACTTTATTAAATAAATAATTTTTCAAAAAACTTTCCTTATTTTGTTAACGTTTCCATGGAATGCTTGCGAACACAATGGCACTCGGTGCTTTAGCGTGTGATTATTTCCTTACCTAATGCGGTTTTTTTTTTATAATTTGCCCCACAAGCTGGTCGAAATAGAGTACATCCCTGTGACAGTAAGTACTCAATGCATTTGACATGACCATAATTTTTGTTCTCATTTATGCTTATCCCTACACCAAGGCTGCAAATTTCACTTATATTATGAATGATTAGCTTTTGCTTATGCAATTTCACACACGTACAGAAATTTTTTCTTTTATATTCTTTTTATGCATTCTGTGCTTTTTACCGTGCTTTCATGCCATTATATTTAGTACTATATGTCAAATAAAAATAATATGACTTTTACTCTCTACAGAAATTTAATTATATTTGTGTTATTTTTTATAATTTTTCAAATATTAACATTAAATTCCTTTATAAAACTCGCTCGTTTAAATTTGAATACTGTTAAAATGTGCATAAACGAATCATTACTGAAATTAAACATTTCAACTATATACGTGATAACATATGAAAGACGAAGTGGAAGATTATTGTAGTTAAATAAAATAATAATAAATTATTATTTTGCGTGTGCGTAACATTTTTTAAATAATTTTATGCGATCTAAAACAAAGTCTAAAACAAAAGAAATGGTAAACTATTAATAAAGAGAATTGATGTAATTTGTTTTAGGAATTAGTGATAACAAAAGAAGCAGGTGAGAAGCTTGGTATGCATATTAAAGGAGGGCGAAGAGGACAGAAAGGCAATCCTCTGGATCATACCGATGAGGGCGTTTTTATATCGAAGATTAATTCGGGTGGTGCGGCTAAGAGAGATGGACGATTGAAGGTAACTATATATATACTTGTACATTTGTCTTCTTATTTTGACATATTTAATTTATGCTTAAGTTTATATATTTTATAATAGGTTGGAATGAGGTTACTGGAAGTCAATGGCACATCATTACTAGGTGCGACTCATCAAGAAGCTGTCAACATTCTTCGCTGCTCAGGGAATACTATTACGTTGGTTGTGTGTAAAGGTTACGATAAAAGCGAAGTTGAATCAATATTAACATTATCCGACAATAGGGATAGTAAAGAAGTTAAAGTGTCTCACGAATCAAGAGATCAAACTACGGATGATACTAAATCTTTATCACAAAGTGTATCCAGTTTAGACCGAGATGATGAGGAAGCTGCGATTCTTAGACAAGAACAAGAAATGAAAGCTGAACTTGTTGCCTGGGAACAAGAAGAACGAGAACGTGCGCTTGTAGAACAAAGAGAGAAATCCACACCTGAAAAAGTAAGACTTATTTATTTTATTTGTAGATAAATTTTAGCAAATTATGAATGCTTATAACTTTTATACCAAAATTTTAAAATATGTTCTATTTACTATGATCTAAATTTGAAAATGTACAACGATTATTGCACAGAGAACCATTATCTCTTTAAATTTTTGCCAAAGATATATAATTATTTCATAAAACAAATGAAATTTGCGAAGATTTGTAGCAGTGTATTTTCCACATTAGTCATATACGATTTAATTCATTCTGTTTATAGTTTCTGATTCTGGTTTTGATATAGGTATTGGACGTTGTACGTGCGGCAGAATCATTAGTAAGCAAATCGAATAGTCCTGTTGATATGATTGTACCACCAAAATCACCCGGGGGCACTAAAGATCTCAAAACTACCACGATTGTTATGAGTAAACATACACTAGCACCTCAAAATCCTAATAACGTAAGTAATATATTATTTTTCTTTGAATTACTTTTTATGCATACACATACATTTTATTATTTTTTTTAAAGTCTAACAAATTTAACAGTACATGTAGTATGTCTCTTGTATATGTAGTGTACTAAACGTTATCCCCAAAAACTATCTTTTCCTTAGGCATAGATTTTTTATTTAATTTGAGATGTTTTCTTTTAAAAAAAATTCAACACCACTCCTTTTAATAGTTTATTTTGAGCATTTCTATTTGTTTTATTATTTGGTTATAAATGTTTTAATAAAAAACGGACAAAATATTTTTTTCATTCAATTCTATTTTACATAAACGAATAATATATTTATAATGATTTTTTTATGATGTAATGTTGCATGAAGTAATTTTATTTCTAACAGCTTATTAGTCGACCATTAATAAATTTTATTTTATCGTTGGCATTGCTTTCCTCTTGTATGTTCTGCATGGCTTTTAGTACGACAATATTACATATTTTATACTCTTTGCTTTACTCATTACTGCTAATCTACAAAAGAAAATACATATAAATATACATTTAAAGTATATTTATTTATTAAGTAGACATTTTCAAATTTAGAAGAGGTATACAAACTTGTAATGTAGAACTTATATTGTTAGAAAACATTTAATTACTCGACACATTAAGAGACTTTAATTAGACTTTAATAGCTAAATTAATCGTCAGCTCATTATTTTGTATGAGACATCTTAATATACAATTAATTTTAATTTTGTAAGATGTACATGTACACGTATATACAACGAAATACGAATGTGCATTTCTGCATATCTCAATGTGAAAATCCAGATACAGGGAGAGAGAGAGAGAGAGAGAGAGAGAGAGAGAGAGAGAGAGAGAGAGAGAAGAGAAGAGAAGAGAAGAGAGAAGAAAAAATTTCTTTATATTTTAAATCATTTTAAAAGCTATTTAAATGCCTGTTGCATTTTGTTTAGAATCGATTGTCGGCATTTTTATTTATTGGTAAGGAATATTTTTATTGCTATGAAACAGTAGCAGTCTTTCTAATAAAATAAGAGCGATTAAAAGAAAATGTTTAAATTTGAAACATTTAAATGATCTAAACTATTCTCACACAGATTTTACAAAAATCTAGTATAATCTTTTCAAGATTCTAAATGTTATATGCATTTTTTTGTGTATTAACATTTCTTTGTGATAGGAACCGAAGCATTTTCATGGAATTCGTAAATACATAATGTAAATATGATCTATTACATAATTTCGTTAGGTATTCTAAGTGGCGCATGAAATGTACAGTTGTCAATTGTCTTTAGCATCGCATGGTCTCCTGAGCGCCAAAAAGAGAGATATTTCACATGTTTACAGACAGTGGAAGATGATAGCGCTACTTTGGCTGCCCTCTAACAGGAGTGAGTCGTTCATCTTTCTACTCATTTTTCCTGTGTCTGCGTCCATGCCTCTGATTCCGCAGGATTATGCCATAACAAAATATTCTCTAAGAATTACATGGCATTAATTCGCATATATAATCATGTTTTATTGCATTTTTGTATATCTATTAGTGTTATATAGCATAGCTATTGTTACTCCATTTGTTATTAATACTGCCATTACAACATTAAGTATTATTGAAAATATGCTGATGATTGGGTTGAATCTATAATCAATTAATTTCTTGCTTTAATGAAAACGGGATGGGGATTTAAAAATGAAACCATAACGCGTAAGTGTGATCTCATCGGACTACACGCGCGCGTATGTATGTATGGATGTGTGTAAATGTTATATATATATATAAAATTCATTTATTCATAGATATCAGATAACAAAAACAATATTTCTGTGATAGACACAAGTTATAGTAAAAAATTTCTTATATATTTAACGAGATTTTTTTTAGTAATATTTGCATATTGATCTTTGAATTTGTTTGCAGTGAATTTAATAATATATGATGCATATAAAGCTGCGTATCCACCAAAGGAATTTTTTTGGAAGCAAACATACACATATATACATGCATTACATATATACATACATATTGGAACTTTTACGGAAACACGCAACAGAAACACAAATGTTGCTCTATGTTTCTTTGGTGAATACGCAGCTTAAAATATGATTGTTACAGTTAATCTCGATTAATCATTGGGTGATTTTTCGCAGCTACCAAATGAATGACCACTAAAAATAGGCAATTTGTGATATAAGAATTAACTTTTTAATATAGCAAAAGTCTATATAAGCATAAGCTTTCAGAAACTTTCTAGTTAATTTTGCATTACATAAACAAATTTCGGTCATTTAAATAATGAAATTTAATTATGTATTTAACGTTATATCTACATGTTTACGTTTTTTAATTATGATATAAGAGAACGCAACAAAAATAATTATACTTTATTTAAGAGTTATCATCACTTTTTGCAGGAGGAGCATTTATTGGAGCTTTCCAGCAAGGACACTGTGTAACACAGTGAATCATTTCATCCTTGTTTAACATTGGCAAACAACAAGGATGAAATGATTCACTGTGTTACACAGTGTCGCCTGTGTACGTTGCTGGAAAGCACCCTATAAGTATTCTAACTTAAATGCAAGTATTCTGTGTTACATTTGACTAAATAATTTATATATATATATACATATGTATATGTATATTCTAAACAAGAGTTTTGATCAATAGTGAAATGTTTGTAAAAAACTATATATATATATTCTGACTATATTATATTTTATGATTAGGAATGATATTCTTCATGATATTAAAAATTGCCGATAATTGTTTTATACTTTTCTGTTAAAATGTAAACAAACATTAAATTGATTCTAGCAGTATATATATTATATTGTATTTTATAAAAAATTAGAGAGAAATGATATAATTCCAAAATAGATTTTATACACATATGCGCACGCGCGTGTACATATATATACTAAAACGTATTATAATTCAACTAGGAAAAATATATTATAGGCACACGCAAAGTATTTTCGTATTTTTTGAATTGTCGTCAATATATTCTTATTAATTTTGAAAAAGCATACAATATATTTTATTATTATTATTATTTGTTCGAGCACACAAAATATCATTAATTGTATGTAATTAATTTATAATTACATATGTATGTAGGGAGTATCACATGACATTCTACACTTTATTTTGACTGTAATTTTTTTTTTACATCAAAGTCGATTTTTTTTACTGAATTTTTTAAATAAGCTTATTTAAAAAAAAACACTAAGTTTAGATCTTTAAAAAATAATTGAAGTTATGCTATCACACACAATTACTATCATTTTTAAATCAGGCAAGATCGACATTTTGGAAAAGATATAACGTAAACACGCGCGCATGATAACTATTTTATTTTGCAAAGTGCTGTTATTATTCTGTTCTAAATGCAAACTTAACGAGAGAAAAATAATATCTTAAATTGTTATAAGTTATAACATTGTTGTGGACGTGTTTTGAATATTGGCCTTTGTCTCAGTTAGACTTATTAATAGTCTTGACAGTTAGTACATTAGTACTACAATTAAGTCATATCATTATTAAGATTTGAATCAATGTATCTATATATTTTCTATAAGTATTATATGTTCATATAACTCTAATGGACCAGATGTTTATATATAGATTACAAACTATCAGATAAGCTAATATTTACTTAAAGATATCTGAAAGATGTTAATGTTAAAGTTCTAGTTGATCGATATAGGAATGAAATTGGATGTTTTTAAGATAATAATCTGCCTATGCACAGAAGTTTTCTGAAAGTGGTTATAGTTATCTCTGTTGTGAAATGTATATTAAGATGAAGATACTTTTTTTTCACATAACTATATATTTAGATAGGAAGAGAATATGTACATATAATTGGAGGGTATATTATTTTACTGTAACGTAGTTTTACTTAAAAAATCAATTTACTACGTTGTTTCATATAATATCCTACAGTAGTGGAGACTGTTTACCATGAAACAATTTTCGTAGAATCAAATTCTTTTTTGTGTGCGTATTTCTTCTTAACCCAATAAATAAATAAAAGGAGATTTTTATAGCTTTTGAACAAAATTACGTATATCTTTTGTTCTTCGACATTAGCTTTGAGAAGATCGAATATAAAGATCGCAGATTATTTCAAAACAGAAATTTCCGTGTATGTACGTATACTTATCTAGATTTATTTAAATCTTATAAAAGTGATATAAGTATAAAGCAATAAAACTAAATAAAACATACAAAGATTCTTACGTTTGAATACAAATATATTTTAATATTATAAAAAAATATGATTTAAAGTGAAATGCAACATACAGCTATCCTGAATTATTTTGCAGGATACAAAATGTAGCCGAATGAATAGTCGCATGACACAGTAAAACGAAATTTGTTAAGTGTCTCAAAGTACAAGTTTGAGGCACATAACAGTCTCCACTACTACATCGATACCTACGTACGATGGCTAGGGTACAAATATAGGATAACTTTATAAAATGAGAGAACATGTTTAACAGACCGATCATATGTTTACAAATTAAATTATGCGCAATGTTGCATGATTTATTGCAATAATAGTACAATTGAAAGACATAATATTGAACGTATAGACAGTCATAAACAGAAAAGACGATCGAACAAAGAAGTTTGAAATTCTTTAAATCCTATATAGATTTTGTATGACATGTAGCATTTGTGAAATAAATCTGTTTTAAAGTATGATTCTAAACTTTAAAGAGATTTATATTTAATAATCTGTTATATTAATGTTTGATTTTACTATTTAATTTTACCATTCTTCCATTACGAAGTAAATAACGAATTTATCGTTAAAGAAATTGATAAAGTGTTTCGTAAACTATAGTTTTATAAATTAGTAGGGTGGTGTTGGAATAATTCGTATAAATGTATTTTGTGTTATAATATATATTAATTAAACAGCAGTATGTTGTGTTGGTTGCTTTGCATGTAATTGAGTATTTCACGATAAACCATTTTGTTTTATTTCAGTTTAAACCGCGTTCCACTAACAAAGTAATTAATATACTTTTCCATGTTATTTACCCAGTCAAGAACAAATGAGGCATCTGGAACATCAAAGGATTTTTCTTCGTCCAAGTCATCTACGATCCCTGACCTTCCTCAAGCAGTGAATTTTGAACGTTCTACTTCTATGCAAACTTTACCTTGTCGAACAAAAAAAAAATCCTTGCCAAAACGCAGTATTACATTTGCCGATCTGCCACCATCTTTAAAAAAGAGTTCAGATTCCATCGTTTATCCGTCCCATGTCAAACCTACATTATCTAAAACTGAACAATCAATTCGGCCATTGCAGGAAACATCTACTTCCCTTCCACAAGTTATTTCCCATCAAACACCTGCACGTTTCCAACTTCCCCCAACGCCTTTAACTGCCCCCGAATGCTGGGAAAATCTTGACACCTCGGCTTCTTTTAGCAAGCGACAGATAGCACGTTCTGTTGATGGAAATTTTCAGGTTGAGGTGGGTTTCAAAAGCATGTCTAACTAATTAACGTACTAAACACACACACGCACGCACGCGCGCGCAAAAAAAAAATATATATAAACAAAGCAAAGTTGCTATAATTAAAAAAATTATTTTTGTCAACTAAATTTCACTGAAAGTGTTATTATAAATTTCTTTAATGCAATTTTCAATCTGGCCTTGTCTATTTTTTTATGATATGTATTTATGGCATATAGGATACATGCAATATGTAATATTTTTTTTTTAAAAATTATTTGTTACAAATCAATATCTATTTATGTAAATGTTACAAATACAGCAATCTCCAGCTTCATCTCCAACACCACCATTAACAAAAATGTCAGTCAGCGATAAAAAGAAGTTATTTGAAAGTGCCATGGAAGAACATTTGAAACCATCGCCTAAACCAGGTGAGAATATACATATGTTTCTTGTATATATATTATATACTTTATGTATTTTATACTTCATGCTTATAATATATTAATTTTGAATAATAATTAAATTAGTAACTGTATGTGTATACATTACAGATAAAATATTCAGTTTTTTAAGTCAAGACGAGGTAGAAAAAATGAGACAAGAAGAAGGTAAGCTCTTGTAAATGGCTGACCAGTTTTTTATTTTACGAAGCATTTCTTAATGCACTGAAAATAATTATAAAAATCGTGCTTTTATAGAAAAAAAAATTGCAACTTTGACGCGAGATGAACTCAAATCATGGGCACAACTTGATGAAAACGAAGGTCTCGAAGATTTGGACACAATGGATCAGGATAATGGACGACCTAAGTAAGCTTCAATCTTCACGTTTAAATCATTCCTTATTTCGAAAATAATGCGAAGTATTACGATATACATTCTACGCAAGGATCAAATGGGAGCATTTATGTTTAATATAAATAAGTATAAAAGTATATAATCATACTAAATATTCAGTATACAAGTATTATAACTTGTTAGATTACGTGAATAAAAAGTATATCAGGCAGCTTTTAAAAAATTTAAAAAGTTATGTTAATATTATGTTCATATTATATGTTATACATATATGTTAATTGATTTATAATCTACAGCAAAATACAATGTTTTTGAACAAGTCGTGTGTGTGCAATACGCTTAATAATGTACTTATAATTCTGTTTAACTTTAGAATAAATTGATTTTTTGCGAGAGAAGGGAGAGGGAGGGAGGAAGGGAGGGGAGGGAGAGAGAGAGAGAGAGAGAGAGAGAGAGAGAGAGAGAGA
>NJRP01000139.1:496408-525110 GCA_003063835.1 Aphaenogaster floridana | reverse complement strand
TAACTTTGAACATTTATTGTAAACATATCAAGTTGACGGAATAAAATCATTGCATCGCAGACGTTGTGACGATTCAATTAAACGCCCGTCACGCCGTAATGAAACGTCGCCGACCCATGGTTCCTATACTTAAAATGCTTGTATTCGTCCCTTCTTTTATCACACAAATTTATGGCACTTAGTTTTTCATCACCCTGTATATGTAACGTACGCATGATTTATTTTATTCATATATATTTTCTTATGTTCAATGTGCTTTCTATTGCATGTAAAACTATAGTAGAATTATGGTAAGGGAAATGTCGAAAAAATCAAGAAATATAGGACAACCAACATATTTTTTCCATCGAAATTGGAATTAAAATCTCATTCAGTATAGTTTTGAGAACAGAAGTCAAGAGTGATGATATCTCCAAGTATATGTGATGAAAATTGATATATGTTATTTAATCTATGTATCTTGAATTTTAATATATTTATGTAGGTATATTCTACAGATATCACAAGATTTTTAGATTGTCTTTGTTCGAAAATTGTAACAAATTTTAATTACGTTGTTTGCAATATATCTCTTATAAATTCAGAATGTATAGCGCAAAATTAGCTACGATTGAAATTTACAATGTATACATTTTCGTAATTAGGTGGAAACTTTGAGGGAGAAGATTATATCATTGGAATTAAGCAATGCGGAAGAGGACGTGGAAAGTATAACTGGAACTGGTGCGAGCGATGCTGAAAGTGAAAGTGAAGATACCACGGGACAAAATATGGCTGTTAGTACTGTAAAAGAAAAAATAGATTCTCATCCTACGACCGATACATCTGAAATTGCGAATGAAACTTCTACTAAAACAAATGCAAATATTACTGTTGCATCTACAAAAAAGAAGAAACGTAAGCGATCAAAGAAAGGTCGTCATTGACAAAATATTTTAATGTGTATTTTAACGGATAGGTACAAAACATTGATGTTAAATAGACTTGGATAAAAATCGACGAAAGTTTTACTATTCCAATATTTTACTAGTACACAATTCATTGTGTAATCTCGTTCTATGTGAATATGCATACACTTGTGCTACATAGAAAAATTATCCATACATATATACACATATGCATTTATATACATATTTCAATCAACTTTTTTTAGTTTTCAACGCGTCGGTACATATCGTCACATAAACGTATTTTATCTTTCCTTTTCTTCATATAAATATAATGAATAATATGACTATAACAAAAATAACGATCTGCTTCTAAATAAATGTATTGTATTCAATGAAAATGTAATTGGTATGTACACAAAGCTTTGTGAGTGATTCAGTGAATACAATACATCAATTATTTGTGCAAAAGTATGACGATTTTTATTCCATTCTCTATACGTACTACATATGTATTACAATTTCATGAATCTAACGTGTGTAACAGAAATTGGAAAATTTGTATATTTGATATTAAATATCTTGAAACTGCATTTTCGTACGTTATCATCGATATATTTTACGATTAATTTATGTATTTCACATCCACCTGGAATTTTGCTAACTCACCGGGAGTATAAAATAAATTTAAGAAAAAAATGAGATTAAAGATAAAAAATTAATTAACTAATATCTCAGTAACAAAAAATAACACACGAAAAATTATAACATTTATGTCATTTGTTTTTTTTTTTTTTTATACTTTAATTTTATTTTAATATATGAATATGTCTTACAATTAATATATAATCCGTTGATTATAGCAATTATATATGTATACGCAATGAAAATATTGAGGCAAAAGACAAAAAATATTGTACTGGCGAGGAATGGTCATTGCATTTTCTATTATCCGCATGATGAAAGTCAAGCACTTCCGTTTTTCCATAAAATTTTCTGAGAATTTTTATAATTGTTTCTCTAAAAAAATGCTTAAAGATGTGATAAAACTATGCAATTATAATAGTACATACATAATTACGACTATGTTTTATAATTGTGTGCAGTATACATTTTTATAACGTCCATTGTCATATATATATATATATATATATATATATATATATATATATATATGGTTATTTATATTCATTTGAAACATAATGAAATGTATTTTAAAATTGTTATTTCTATCACTGTTTTGCTAATATCGTATATAAAGTACATTATAAATAATTGACTGTTGCTGAGACAATGTTTAAATTATAGACTTTAGATTGGCCAATGGCTTATCTCATATATATGTAGAATATTTTATTTATTTGATTTTAATATATAACTTTTACGAACATATTTTGATCTGTAATAGATTACTGTAAGAAAATCAAATTTATATTGTTTGTGTCAAATAAGAAAATATCAAATTTCGGTTTATTTTATTAATTTCGGTACAAATTATTCCTATTGATAAGCTCACCCAAAAATCGGGCAAACGTAAATTATCATTTACAATTTAATAGTTTCAATGTATAATCAGAACAAATATTACGTGTCTGTTTTCATATATATAATACATATTTCATATTTTGGATGTATTTTTAGTACATATACGCGAGACTGTGAAAAATTTAAGACATCACACTTTATATATAATTTATCATCCATAATGTGTATTCGTAATATTAATATTGTCCTAGATTTAAGAATATTATTTTATACCGAATATTTTTTTACATTATTTGTTAATTCAAAAAGTATGCAGTTAAAAAAATATATTTATTCGATAGATGATGTGAATAGATATGGATTTTTCAACAAGTGTAAATAAGTAAAAGTAAATGGAAATTGCGGTTATCTGCTGTTTAAAGTGCGATTAAGAATGAGGGACCAATGAATGAAATTAAGTGAACTCGTTCATTATGTAGGAAAGGCACTTAAAAGATACTATATTATCGATAACGTTTGGATGTTGGAGAGTTAAAACTCTGCCTACCAATTAATATATTATGTACGAATATATATATAAGCGAGTGAAGAAAAAAAATTAAAATTTTATTTCACTAAACTAATCTATCTCATCGAAATATTTTATATACAACTGCCCAGCACATACACATACACACACACACACATCCAAACTACTTATTAATATATCATAATTTTTAAAATCGATAATAATCAGTGTTTTAGGAAATTATCAATTATCGATGTTGTAGGAATATTATTAAAAGTGCCAATGTTAGTACTTTTTCATATAAGAATATATTATGTATTTCGTTAAAAAATCTATTATATAAAATTAATAAGATTATAATATTTTTTTTCTGTCTCTTGTTTCGCTGCCTCTCTTCCACAATTTTATTTTAGCAATGTAATGCATCGTTATCGCATATAAACTGTACAACATAGATCAAATACTAATCTATATGACTTTTTTTTAGTTATGTAGCAAGACAATTCTTGTTTATCAAAGTTTAAAAAGGCGTTTAACGCTGAATATTAAATATAAATAAATAAATAAGGTTAAAGCTCTCAAGATGTACAATCTCAAATATTAAAAAGTATAAAACAAGGCAAATGAGAGCTAATTAAATATAAATGTATTTTGATTTTAAAATGTCCTTAAATGTTGCAAAATATAGCAAATTAAATTATTTAATAATTATATATATATATATATATATATATATATATATATATAAATTATGTTTTAATAAAATTGTTTTATACTTTTATTTCTTTATTACTATCTATCTACTAAATTAGAAAAATTACAATGAATAAAAAACATTTGTGCAGGCAGTAAATAGAAGACAAAAGGCTTTTTTCGTAATTACTGTTACACTAAGTTTATATTTTGTATTCTTTTCCTGTGAATTTACTATTGTGAAAATTTACAAATCTAAATGGTAAGAAGTAATAATGTATTTCCTTATAATATTTTATCAAGAGTTTAGAGAGAGTTTTGAAACAAAAAATATGTAAAAATAAAAATAATTGTGCACCTATTTGTAATAAATAATTGGTACTTTATATTCATAAGATGTACATTTATTGGAATCTCGTGTATTTCTTTTTATTCCTGTTCAACTAGTTACATGTTACAAAGTCTTAATTATCAGTAGCTGTGCATAGGAACGCACAAGTGCACACACAATTCTTGTAGATAATATATTGTAGTCACTGTATTGTGTTTCAAATGAAGATTCTCTTTGTATCACAATTTCTTACTTTTTTGATGCTATTATACCTTCCAATTGAGTCTGAAAATTATAATTGATGGCGTAATTGATTTACATGGTTTGTAACGTTTTATAATGATACATGAATAACAGTTTAACTTAGTCATTTAATATGTTTATATAAGATATAAGCCAAATGGAAAATACATTTTGCAAAGCGCGTGTATTGCAATTATATTATTTCATTTTATGCGCTTTAAAACATTTGTATTAATATAAATTTATACATATTTATATTTTATGCATTTTAAAATATCTGTGTTTATGTATCTAAACGCAAAATTTTGAATCATACTTAGTTTACATTATAGCATATTATTAGAATATATTATCTCCCTTTGACGATTTTTCAAAGGTATACTGAAAGAATTTTTCATATTTCAACTCTCGTTTTATCTCTTATCTAATTGTGTTTAAAAAAAAGAGATAAATTACACAAATACAACATCTTAATATTTATACGTAATATCTTAGAAGTAAACGCTCCTTTATTACTTCTATGAAATCAAATAAACATTTTTACCTTTAATTGCATATTTGTTTTTTTAAGGAATTGCACCTCCTCCATATGTTTTTTTTCCTCCGCTTCCCTTAATTCGGCCGATCTTTTCTCAGATTGATCATACTTTAGCCTTAATTCCGCAACCGTTCTCTCTAATTCAATTTTTTGTAATTTCAATTCCTCGGCTGTATTTATCAAATTTTCCTTGCCTTGTTCGGCCTGTAAAAATAAGATCTTTTATCAACAATCGTCTGCTAAACTTTACAGACTGTTTTTAGCAGGAAAATGTACATCGTTTGGACACGCTTATAATAAACTTGGAAAGATATGTATATGTTAGAGAAAGATAGGTACTTGCAGTGCTTTACGCATCCCGAAAGCGATGCTACTTTGATACAATGTTTGGTACGCAGCTAATGTCATTTTGATTTCGTCCCTTACTCGCAATAAAAGTAATCCACGTTCGGCGCAGTTTACAGTTACTTGTCGTATTAATTCATCTGAAACGTGTAATAATATACGCGCGACAATATATTAATTCTTTATTAAATATATATTTCAATTTACTTCATGCATTTAGATATAAAGCTTGTGTGTGTGTGTGTGTGTATATATATATATATATATATACCGAAACATTGGGTATAGAGCTGCCTACGAACAGGACAAATACCAGTTTCTCTCGCCTGTCTTTGTTGCAATCGCATATCGAGTTGCTCTTGTAAATTTATCACATCTAATCTTGTTGCGGGAGTACTCGACACCTAAATAATATAGCGTATGCCATTTGTGGACTACTGCACGTTGCATGATTGAAAAGATATATTAGCTTTCTTAAGAAATTTATCAAATTTTACACGTTGAGTCCATATCTGGCCATCCTCTTCCCATTCCTTCGGCGGTAAAATTCTATTTAAAATTTCAATAGTTTCCCGTCGTGCATCAATTGAAGCCGAGGTTGTTTGAATTTTGCAAGCAGCTATACCGACTTTCGCCAGTACTGGATCTTTACGTACCTGTTGTTTAATAAAAAAAAGATACAATGTCTAGCAGATATGTATACATATATATTTTTTGTTTTATATATTTATATATTGTTCCAGCATATATACAGGCACGATTATCTTCTCTTCAGAGAGATGCCATGATAATGTATGTAAAAACAGAAAATGATAATAAAAATTCGCCGCACCTTCTCTGGATGAGTCGTAATCAAAACTGGATTATCATACTTGACCAGCGTGTCCATGGCAGGAATTGTGCGTTCTTTGATCGCTGTCGCCATTTATATAGATAGAGGATTTACGTAAAATGTAACTAAAGCGCTATCGCGTATACTCGTTGAATATTATTTATCGCGAGCAACAGGATATCAACGCGATAGCTTCCGTTCCGTATAGAAAGCTGGTAGCTAAAAAACTGTCGCCATGGAAACGCTGATGCACCGGCCACGGGAGTGACGGGCCACGGGCCACCGCTGGCTGACGCCCTGTCGGCTGATTCACGATTCACCGTTGCCGCCGAATGCCGGTTGCATCGCACAAATCGCATTCCGCACTATTCCGCAGCCCTGCCAGCAGCCAGCACCGCTCGCGGCTCGATCGTTTTAAGCCAAGAGCAAGCTTAATGCGATTACAATTACGGAATGCAGAGCAAGACGCCAGTTTTAATAAGCAATTTCTAAAATGGTAGATAAACGTATCTACTGAAGTTGAATAAGAGATCAAAGACGTTGACCCTACGACAGTGTTGAGCTACGAAGTTCGATAGAAGTCCTATCCCGTTTGTATAAGTATAAAGAATGTGGAATGAATATATAAATATACACGAAGGTTTGTAAATAACAGTTTAATATGTATAATAATTTATTATTTAAAAGAAAATAAAGTTTCGTGTCAAAAGTGTAATTGATCACTTTTTAAAAACATCTGTACATGGATTTGCACATGTAAAGTCATCCAGGATAAAATTCAGGGGTGCGTTCAGATATTACGTCCAGATAACTCTGGTGTATAGTTCATGGGGGTTTTCCAGCAAGCGACACAAATCGACACAAGCATCGTTCTATCTTTCTTTTTTGGCAATGAGTAACAAAGATAAAATGATACTTGTGTCGACTAATTGTGTCGCTTGCTGGAAAACCCCCCATGTCACACATACTATAGCTTTTCAGCACACCAGAGTTCTTCTTCTTTAACTAGTCCCCCAATTGGATTTCCGAACTACAATATAAGTAGTTCACAGTACCACACACCAAAGTTATCTGGGCGTAATTCCTGAACGCACCCCAGAGTTACAATGTATGAGATATCGGGCGGATTCCGTAAAGCGCATATGCGCGCATTTTTCTATAGTAAACGTTACGTATGCTATATGCGCGCATATGCGCTTTACGGAATCCACCCATTGTACAATAAATAGTACTGATAGCATTTTATACTTGATGATTATTATACAATGATGAATATTATACAATCTATCCAAATCGTAAATCTCTTATACATTATTATTGTTGTTATTATTATTATACATGTTTTGAAGAGAAAAGATATATGTATAATTTTATATGCAATTATATAACTGCGTTCAGTTGTAAAATAAAATGTTCTCTCAATTCATTTGTACTGAGATCATCCACGTCGTCATTACTTTCCTCGAAAATATCCTGAACTGTGCCTGTTACAGTTTCTGTACTGTCCATCATAATTTCTCCGCAAAACGATGTTGA
The DNA here is from genome assembly GCA_003063835.1 of Aphaenogaster floridana. Classification (NCBI taxonomy): domain Eukaryota; kingdom Metazoa; phylum Arthropoda; class Insecta; order Hymenoptera; family Formicidae; genus Aphaenogaster; species Aphaenogaster floridana. The sequence goes on along the minus strand of NJRP01000139.1, from coordinate 517,712 downwards.
ATTTTCCGCATGACTTTTTGTATCAATTTCCATGTCGTTTTTCATAGACTGGATATCATCTTCTTCGTTTGTGTTTTGTTCTAAAGAGATCGTTCGCCGAATTTTGTTGTTACTTTTACTGGAATCTGAGATACTGTCACTCGGGGGAGCTTGCAAAACTGACAATGCTGGAAGCGGAAACCCGTAGTTTAACAACTTTTTGTATCCGATCATACCGCAAATTTCTTTAATTTCCGTCGCCATTGCTAGAACCTTTTCGGAATAGTTTTCCTTCATACTGTCTATCATTATTTCGTGAAATCTACTCGTATTCCCGTCCAAGAGCTTTTTTCTTCTCATAAAAGTCTGCATATTTAACATCTTCCTCTTATAGGTATTTGTATTTTTCTCTGCCCGTTCGAGATATTTTGAAGCCTTTTCCAATTTCCAGTTGAGTTCTTTTATTCGTTTGTCTCTTTGTTTGATTTGACTTTCCAGCTGCCTCTTTTGTTGACATTCTATAGTTATAGTTTTCATTAATCTTTTATTCATCTCTTCAAGATTACTCATTCTGTTCGATAAATCATAGATCAACTTTTGTCTCAGATCCATTTGTACGTAGCTCATTGAAGATGTGCCCCCCCCATCTATATTTTTATTCAATTCATTCATCTTCTTTTCTATCTTCTTCGTCCTTGCATTGAGCACATTTTTATTTTGCAGTTTTTTCTCCAAATCCTTAAGCAAAATGAGTTGATTAGTTAATCGTCTAATAACATTCTCTTGCAGTTTCACTTTTTGTTGTAATTTCTCATATTCACATTTATTAGTATCATTGATCGTTGATTGTTCGGCAACACTGGCATCATTTATATCTAAATCCTTCTCTTCGGCCATATGCGATGACAGTAATCTTGTAGTTGAACATTCATCATTTTTTGAAGTTGACGAAGCAAATGATATTTGATCATTGCTTCTCGATGCAATATTTGTAATACTTTGCGAAAGAATATCGTCATTGCATTTATCTATAGAATTTGTTTCTATCGGATAATCGTCTATCGTTATGATAGATGTAACAGACGCATCATTTTCTTGCTGTAAACAAGTATTACTGTGTTCTTGAATGGTAAAATCTTTTGTATCTTCAAATAAATCTTGCATAATATCAAATACATCCTCGCGATCGCCTGTCACTTTTACTGTAAATTTGGTCGCATCCAATGTAGCGTCGTCTTTACTATGTCGCGTAATTTCAGATATATTCAGTTCCTTTTTTATTTCATTATCTACTTCCATAATATCCGAAGTATCGCTTTTTCTCATAGAATTTGTATCCTGGAAAGACGCATTTTGAACTGATCTTTTTATAGATTCCATAACTTCCTCTCGAGTTCTCCATTTACATTTTACAGCAGTCCTCATGTTTGACGCAACATGCGTATTCTCTCTGTTGAAAGTTTCTTCTACATATTCAGGACAAGTTTCATTGATTTCTTTATTATTAGTAATACTATCGATATCTGTGATATGTTGATCCCGTTTATCAATCTCGTTAGTCCCACTGTTATAGAATGTATACCTAGGAACGCGTGCAAATTCTTCTCCGCTTTCACTACCAAAGATGATCTCAATGTTATCTCTATTGTCGATAAGCATATCTCCGATTTCATTCCTTGACGAATATTTATAATTTATACTTTTGTGAAACGGCATTTGTGTTACCGATTTTTCTAAAGTTCCTTTTCGATTCCTAGAAATTGAATTTAGCTTCTCCATATTACAAATGTTCTCTTCACGGTGACCGTCGCAAATTTGCTTTAATTTCTCCTCTATTTCATCGTAACTATCTTCAAAGATTTGATTGACGTCTTGTTTTATTTCTGTTTTTACAGCATCATCCTCATTCTGATTACCAGCCGAATTTCTTTTCGTTATAAAATTACTGACAGATTTTTTATTCCCTGAACTTGCTTGCTTTTCAGTATCATCTCCTTTGGTATTATTCTCTACTTCCATATTATTATCATCTGAAATTATAATAATATTTTCGTGTTTAAGATTATTTGTAATATCTATACATTGCCCGTGAAATGCTTGTTTATTTTCTATCTTTATTGGAAAATGATTTGCTTGCTGGTATACAGGCGACTGTATAGATGGATTACCAACATCCTGCGAATCAGATTCCTTTTCTTCCAAGTGGCCGATCGACGAATGTTCAGTATCATTTTCTAAAGAATATGATTCCGTCATGTAATCGTTTTCACATTCGTTTTCATTCTTGACACTTGTTAACTTAATACGCTTTTTGACAGATTTTCTGGTTGATGTTACGGTGAAGATAGACGGAATAGCATTTTTCTTCAGTCTGATTCTACCATTTTGGGTTATAGACCATTCCTCAGGTTCAAAATGTACATGACAAAGAAAGGAATTGTTAGATGGTTCCCAATCGGCTCTAGCGACGCGATCCTGCCAGATTTTTCTTAATTTTGGGTCGCGAGGAAAGCATTTCATGATATATCCTTTTTCACTGCGATTATTGCAACCGACAGCTGCGCAACCTGGCATTTTTGTTCAGTCAAATGTAGAGAACCTGCAAATTTGGAATAATGTAAAAGTTATAGTACAGCAGTACAAAAGAATATATAGCAATAATAATAGTAATTGTATTTCAATAAACGGCACAAGAACATATTAAAGCACGTCCCGTTTTCTCCCAGCTCTCTACAAATGCGAAAATGCGAAAATAGATTTATTTCGTTGTAAATGCGGAAGAAAGTGCAGTTAAAACGAACAGGCTTTTAAGGATGTATGCCTGTTACACATAACCTCAAAATTGTTAAATTTTTTTAATGGTTTATAAAATCAAGGAAAATAGCCACAATGGTAAGTGAAACAAATTGTTTTTATAAAAACCACAAAAATAGAATTGTAGAGAATGTTTTGAAGAACAAAATAAGCCGTTAATTATAAAGATTGAATCAAAATTACGGGTTTTTTCTGAAGCAAAAGGTAAAACACAAAACTCTTAAAATAACTATTGTTAAATAAACAATTACGACTTGAACCATTTTTTTCTAAAGTACACTTAGATTTCTCTTCCAAAATTTGTTTCACTTACCATTGTGGCTACTTTCCTTGATTTTATCAACCATTGAAAAAATTTTACAATTTTGAGGTTATGTGTAACAGGCATACATCCTTAATTGTATACCTTTGACTAATTGTTTATAAAAATTTGACATGTTGTGCCGTTCGACGAGATTGAAAAAAATTTAGAATTTTGCTTACCTCTCTTTTTACATTAGCTCCATTCCTGCTCGAAAGGGAACAATTTATATGATATATATATAATATCCTTCAAAAAGTGACACTATTGCCCATAAACATTCGCATTAATAAATTCGCAGGTTAAAAAACTTTTCAAGTTAGACGCGGAAATAGTATCGTCAAGCTTTCTTATATCACGAAGTATGTGTTTGGTTGGGATTCTACGTGTCGGGTACGCCGCAACATGGCCGCAACCCCGCAACTCCGTAATTATCTTGCAGCCAATAAGATTTCGGGTGCGGTTCATTTAATATTGCCAAATAAATGATATACATATAAACATCGATTAAGCATTCCTTCCGCGACTTGAAGTGTCGAATGATATCTTTCTCTCACTTTTTCCAAGTTACAACAATATTATTAATATATGTAGAATGAGACTGAAGATACTAACCCGATTTCCCAGGACAGGTTAAGTTATTTACACACACGTGTGTCGAGTGAATGTAAAATTTTGCAGATGAAAGATAACGCGATGAATAAAAATACTCGCGAAACAACGCCAGGTGATGGCTTACGATCATTGCGGAGCACTACGTTGTTCCGTGCTGTTAATTTCGAATTATATGCCAAGCCGGTAAGATTACAAAACTAGTACAACTTCTCGAAATTGAGTCCAATGTCATTAATGAAATGTTACTTACAGAATAAAGCCATTATGATTGTTGGTATTATAGCAATGTTGGGTTGTACAGGATACATATTTTATATGAATTCTAATCAAAAGAAGGACGATTATCATACTGTGGTTAAATCAGACGACACAGTGGCATTAGTGAAAAAAACATCCAAGTGGACCGATTAAATAGGAAAACCCTAACGAACAATTGGTATTATATTATCTTGTAGTTGAATAATTTATTCAAGTTTAGTATCTCACCAATATATATATATATATATATATATATATATATATATGTATGTGTGTGTATATATATACATGTGTTGTCCAATCTAAAGAATTCAGAACAATTGCATAATGTTGCATAATAAATATATATAAGCGAGTTTGTATATTTTAATAAAAGGATTATGATTGTTAATCAAAAATCATAGATTTTTTAAAATCAATATATTAAAATTTATTCAAAATTTGCCGAAGAAAGTTTTTAATTTTTGTTGAAATAATTTTTAGATTTCTTACTGAAAGTTTGCTTCCCAAGATATCTTATGCTATTGCCTCTGATATTTCAATTGTAACATAGCATTAATATATATACCTATATTCTAATATGATTAAATCCGATTTTTATGTATTATCAATTGATATTAATTATTAAGAAATATATTAATTGTATTTTAATGTTTATTATTAGGTAAAAACATTATACTACATTTGAACGAAGAGAAAATTGATTTATTTTTAAATTTGAAATGCATTTGTGATTTAAATACATCATACACACACACATAACTTTTCTTAAATATACCTGTATATATTAATCTGTAATTGTTACAAATATAATCATCAATCATAAAATCATTATACAATGAAATTTGTATTTATCAAAATATATTCCATAATGCCCAATAGAATTTTATAGTAAAAATAACATACAGTTATATTGTTATCTATTCCTTATGTGATGGTATATCATAAGATTGTAAGATTCTATTGGTAACCATTATAGGTTGATGTGTAAAATATATATATATAAATTTTATACAGAATTTGAGATTCTTTTACAAATATCAATATTTATAGCTATTTGTATAAATTTATATAATTTTACTGCAAATTAGTACAGTTGGCAATATTTGATATTATTTCCAATTGTACCTCTATTGCAGAGTTGGGAAGTAACTCGTTACTTGTAAGGAAGTTACAGTTACAGTTACTTTTTTTCAGTAACTCTAACTTAACTTCGTTCCTTTTTCTCCATCTGTAACTGTAACTTAACTCAGTTACATATTTTCGGTAACTAGTAACTAATTTAACAGTTACATTAATAGTTACTTTATATATATTTCAAACTTTTGGCAATTGCATTGGATGGCCTTGCGCTTGTGCATAAACGTTGTTATCGACACTTTACAATCCAATGCACATGCTCCCAACTACTCTCGACATGCGACACAACTTACGAATGGAAAGGAGAAAACAAAAAAAATTTTTTAGGTAAAATTCTATTACCTAAAAAAATTTTTTTAGTTTTCTCCTTTTAAGTCACATACTAAGTATTTCTCATTTGTGGAAATGACGTGAATTTCATTTCATTTACCATTTCATTTATCACTTTTAATTGTATGCACTGAGGAGGACTCAAATCGGAGTCGAAACGTTTGCGGTTTTTAGATTAGTGTTTTTTTGAATAATTTTATTGTTTGCCCCGACACGGCGTTGGCTCACATTGACTTTCTTCCAAATTATCTTTGATTTTATATCCGAGAACCTAGCATCATTAGTATTGATTTTGTATTAAATGTCAATAAATTTTTATCACTGTAAGTGTAGATTTGATATTTTTATTTTTATTAGAAAAAAGTAACTGCAAAGTAACGACTCGTTACTTTTTAAGTAACTATAACTGTAACGAGTTACTTTTCAGAATCGATAACTTGTAACTGTAACTAGATACTTTTATAAAGTAACTTTCCCAACCCTGCTCTATTGTGCATCTATATTCTATCGATTGGGATTAAGTTGGTCCTAATTTCTGAACGAAATAATTACTACAAAAATATATTCACATTACTAACTATTTATCATATATATATATGTCTGATATATATAATATTTTTTATGTGTATCAGTTGTTTTTACTATCCAATTTACATTTATTGCACGATATATTTGTTTTGATAAAAGTTTAATAAGATACATTGATACATATAATATACTAATTTGTATATGTATGTTCTCTCTCTTTCTCTCCCTCCTCTCCCTCTGTCTGTGTGTGCGCGCGCGCGCGCGCGCGCGCGCGCGCGCGTGTGTGTGTGTGTGTGTGTGTGTGTGTGTGTGCGCGCGCGCGCGCGCGCGTGTGTCAAAAGTATGTTTTAAAAATTTGTGACCGTGTTCCTACATATCATACATATTGTATATATATGTATGTATATGTATGTATGTATGTATGTATATGTACGAACATATGTACTCATATATGTACATAAGGAAGCCCACTGTGTGTTGGAGGATCAATAGATATCATTAAACCACAATATAGTTATTTTGTTATGTTCTATAGTGCAACAAATTTCGATATCTATAAACTAACTTTCCTTGTTTTTTTAATTAACAATAACATCTATCTTTTGTGTGTTGCTATTATATCAATATTATTGTTATGAAGAAAATATCTCCAAGTTTACCATAAATAAATTCTTTTATCACACACAGATAATATAAATGATAACTTTTGATAATAGTTAATAAATCTATTAAAGTAGATCAAATTTATAATATCACTTTAATAAAAAAAAAAATACTTTTCTTATATTTTTTTCTTGATAATAAAACATATCTTTTCTATAAGCTACCTATATATTTTTTATCAAATAGTTTAAATAAAATCACTATGAAATTATATAATAGATTGAACTAAAAAATCTCTATGCTAAAATTTCTAACATCAAACAAGTTATATTTACTTTGTTAATTATCAATTTAGAGCACTCAACAATTTTCACGACGTTTTCCTAAACTACTAGATAACTTTTATTTTTAACAATATAAACTACATATATTATACATCTAAAAAAATTCACGTAACAATACATCATAATTAAACACATAGAAAAATTTGGCATCACTGTAATACCTTGCAGCCTTTTGTTCTTTATCTTATAAAATTTTGTGGTAAAGAAAAATGAAAAAAAGACAACTTACCATAGGAAGGATAACTGTATATGAAATAATTTGACGTCAAAATAGGATGAAGAGATAAACTGTATGGCCTATATTCAGAACGTGCTTTTAAAGATGTTAGCGCGCTTTTTTGTCATTCTATCTTTATCGTTTATTAGACGTAAAACAAGGATAGAATGACAAAAAAGCGCGCTAACATCTTTAGAAGCACGTTATGAATATGGGCCTATAACTTCATACAACAAGTTTCAATATCAATAAAAAATAATCATTTCTTTGATTACTAATTAAAAATTAAATTTTGTAATATAAAACATATAATGCTATATATATTTTTAATGTCGAGGCTTGCATATTAATTTGTACTCATAATATTCTATCTTAACACGTACAATTGTCCTGTACTTCTGAGAACAGCTTTATCGTTTCATTAATCGCGTTTGCCACATAATCCAAATTAGTTTCATTAAGTCCGCACATGTTTATACGTCCACTGCGTAACATATAAATGTGATAATGATCTCTCAGATGCTGCACTTGCTTTTCTAAAAGAAAATTGGAGGGAAAAGTTTTTCACAGAACTAGTTTTATCAAACTGCATTGTAAAGCCAAAAATATAATTTTTACAACTAACCGGTAAGTCCTGTATATGAAAACATTCCAATTTGCTGAATAATATGATCCCAAATACCCGGGGTGCCTAATTTCAGTAGTCTATGATGCAAACCTACTCTCATTTGTTTAATTCTACTAGACATTGTTCGAATATGATCCTTCCTAAAATATCAAATCTCGTTATTAAAGTAATAAAAATGTGATTGTTTTTTAGTATCTTATATTTCATAGGTTTCACAAATCAATACCATTCCTCAAAAAGCTCTGGATTCCTCAGCACAGTCGCAACAATTCGAGCACCATGGTTAGGAGGATTGCTGTACATTCCTCGGATGATTAACGTTAATTGTGATTTAGCTTGAACCATCTCCTTTGTATCGGCCAATACAAAAACTATGTTACCGACTCTTTCGTTGTATAATCCAAAATTTTTCGCAAAACTTTGCGTACAGATAAATTCGATTCCACGTTTGGCAAACATTCGTACAGCATATGCATCTTTATCTAAATCCCCACTTGCAAAACCCTATTAAGGATCAATGTGTAGTCTTTTATTAATGTGTTATAAAAATGATTATAATTATTTTTTTACTTAGATATTGACCTGATATGCACTGTCAAACAATGGAAAAAGCTGTTTTTCCTGTATTACATCAGCTATTTTAGTCCATTGCTCCGGAGTTGGATCGCATCCAGTGGGATTATGTGCGCATGAATGCAGAATAATTACAGAATTTTCTGGAGCGTCTCGTAAATCACGGAGCATTCCTTCTAAATCGATATTGCGAGTCTTTTCATCCCAATATGTATATTCGCGAGCGTTTTTAAACCCTCCATTAGTAAATACCAGTTTGTGATTTTCTGCCAGCACATAATCTTACAATACATGAAAATTTTCACTAGTGAAATAAAGATAACATATCATTCTTTTAAATTTACTTACCCCAAGAAGGTTTACTATAGTAAAAGGTATCATAATGTAGAATACGACTCAGAAATTCAGCGGCAACACGCAGTGCCCCAGTACCAGAAAGCGACTGAATACCAAAGGCACGCCCTTGGGCAATAACAGGAGAATTTGCACCTAATAACATACTCGTAGCAGCTTCACTAAATGCTTCTAAGCCAAGAACTGGTAAATATTCATGATTTTGTAAATCATCAGCTGCAAGTGATTTCTCTACCTTTCTTACAACTGGTAGAACCCATGGTTTACCTTCGTTAGTACGATAAGCTGAAAAAGAGATTTCTATATTTTTCAGTAATAGATATGATAACATAAAATTAATTAATACCTTACGAAGAGAGATATGAATTAGGCTTTAAAGCACGCAGAAATTTGTATTTTAAGAAATGTTCTTGTAAAAATTGAGAAACAATTTTCTTATGTAATATTTATTTTCGATAATTTAATTAATACTTATATATTTACAAAAATGTAAAACAAATTATTAGATTTAAAGTCATGCATTTAGCAGTGCATTGATTTTTATATTTTCTTTTATTTATTTCCTTAAAATATTTGAGTAAGAGAAATTGTGCGTGTGTGTATCTATGTGTGAGAAACATGGAATATTATGTAAACACTCTGGAGGTGATCCAAGAGCACATGTTTATATATCTTACACATCTCATATAGGTCTGTTTATTATTAAAATATGCTGATTTAATAGTAAAATGCTAATGGCTTTTTGAAAAGCTTGCTAAAAACATTACTATAAATCTGTATACATAAAATCGGTTCTACCTTTCTAACCAAAATAGAAAAACAAACTAGTTTTATAAATGCAATATAGTTGTAAGAAATAAAACAGTCACGTACCTCCAATAGTAAGATTAACTTTGTTTTCGTAAGTATCGTCAACGAATGCTTTTTGCAATGCAAAAACCTCAATAGGAGGCCCCAGTTCTATTCCCGTGAATCTGGTGCTCATGTTGTCAATGTGAGACAGCAGTGTAGAGAGGCAATATAATAATATAAAGAATATCAAATTAAAAACTGGTGAGAGAAAGAGAAGAGGAAAGTTCGCAGTTACAACGTGAGAAATGTGCTGGAATATGCAAAGCGATGATATACACCGATTGACGTAAGGGGGGGATGTAAATAGCTATTTCACAAAGTTCATACATTTCACTTTCGTATCATGTGATGTGTAGTTCTATATAAGGCTGGGTCTACATTAGACGCGTTCAGCGGACACAACTGTTGAGTTCGTCTTATCAACACTCTGCGTTGATTGGTTAGTTCTAAAAGTAAGAGCCAATCACGTTCGATTGCTACTGAGCGGCTTGGGCTGCGTTCCGTTTCACGCATATGCGCGCATTTATCTATAGTTCATGTCACGTAATCTGTAAAAAATGCGCGCATATGCGTGAAACGGAACGCAGCCTTGGTCTGCTGAACGCGACCATTGGGTGCATCCAGATGCACAACCGCTCACTGAGCGCTCAGTGAGCGGTTGTGCATCTGGATGCATCCATTGGATGTCGTAAGTCGTGTCGTAAGAAATTGACCAATCACAGTTCATTATTCTCCTTACGATCGAAGAATAATGAACTGTGATTGGTCAATTTCTTCCGCCACGACTTACGACATCCAATGTAGACCCAGCCTTAAGGCGTAAAGATTTAAGAAATTGACCAATCACAGTCGTATATGAGGAGAATAAACGACTGCGATTGGTCAATTTCTCAAGTCTTAACGCCTTAAATACGCATTGTAAACAAGGGGTTCGTGTATAGTATATATGTTTGAGTGTGTTCGAGCGTAGCGGAGCGGTTTATTGTGTAATATACGAGTTTGTGTGAAGTAACAAGTTGAAGAGATCGAAACTGATTGAAACTGATTGAAACTCGAAACGCGGGCACAAATTCGTCCAAATAACGGTGAATGCTCAAGTACACGCTGACACATGCTGAATGTACATTGTATATATTTTGTGAATGTTAACGAGAGATAAATGAGTTTGCAAGATAGCCTGTTTTCCGAGGATGTCGAATACGACGTAACCGTCTTTACGAGGAATAAGACGCGTAAGAGGTACGAGAATATTATAACAAGATTCTTACAATAGAGTATTGAAAGATGATGCGTGCAAGACTACACCGACATCACTTTTGAAGGTTAGTTTTCTCACGGTATTCGCGTTGGTGGCCGCGAACACAGTAAAACAGTTTCGTTTCCTTTCGATCTTGACTATTTGATACGTCTACTAGATTTATTGCATATATATATTGGCACAAATAAAAGATAACATCGTGTTCTCAGAACCGATCGAGATTACCGTGAGTGGCGCATTCTCATGCCTAGTATAGAATTTATAAATAGCATAGGCAACGTAGGATATAGTTTTCGTTTTCGCTAGAGTACAAAAAGCTGGGCCATGATTTCATTTTTTTGTCACGTTCTATCTATTTATACCCATATATGCTATATATGATTTGTGTCGTATAAATTAATAGGCTTTTAGGATTTTAGGATTGGTATATACTTTTATCGTGTTACAGTGCATATATATATTATGATATATTGAGATTATGATATCCCTTCGATATATTGAGATTTGTACTTTGATCTTCGTATCCACAGAATGATATATCAGCGTTAAAATAGTAAAACCCTGAAAAGTTTATGTCTCGCATTAGATTGTACGTTTGCGAATGCATATTTCTTTTCATGTGCAATACTAGTATTATTCCATCCCAGGAATATAATTTGAATTTAATTTCGACGTTTGATTTTCGTCAAAATTTTGATGCTGAAGTCGAAATTGAAACAACTCGGTGTAGTTATCGCTCAAGTACAATTTGTTGATTTCGAACATGTAATTGGATTCTTATGTATATGATCACGAATCTGTAACATATCCAGTCGTTTCTACACGCATGTGGTTACGTGAATTTAGTAATCGCACGACCATGTGCTTACGTGATACAAAGCAGCGCCGCACTCTATTTCTTTTTTGTAGTTCAAGGTACGGGAGTGATACGGAGTACGGAGTAATTTAACTGGCTTCTCATTCTCACGTTGTTTAACGATATACATGTATAAAGCAAGTGGATGTTTTTCCTCACGTTTTCTCGGCTTCGGATACGCACCATGCACTATGCATTAAGTACTATGCAGTATATGCACGGCATGTCGCCGTTCGCGCTCATTAGGCGATTAAAAAGAAAAATCGAAAGAGAATTTGTAATATACGACGACAACTCGTAAGCGTCGATGTCTACGCTACGTAAGTCGGAGGGAAACGAACGAGGGAGAAAGTGAACGGGTTATGTAAAAGTTAGCTGGCGTTTATATCCTCGTCTCTTCCCCTTCCATCCTCGTGTTGAACCAGTGCCGTAAGGCATTACGTTCACCAAAACGGACGAAACGACCGATGCTACCGATGCTCCGAACAGCAGTCCGCTCGATCTCACTTTCAGCGAGAAACGCATTCTTTCTTTTCACTTTTGCAGAGCGCTCGTCTTTCCGCCCGTCAACAATTATCGTCGGTACATAATACATCAGCTGATACAGGACCGTTTCCCGGATTTGCTGCAGACATTCTCGATCGGCCAAGGCTCGGCTAGACGTACCGTAGTATGCTACAAGAGCGATGTGAAAAGGTATAAATGACAAAGTGCCAAGAATTATTCTTCTCAGTTTCGACGTCCGCTAAGCGCTCATTTTTCCGCTAAAGTATTCAGTCGAAACGCGATTATTACCTACTTGTAATGCCATGCGTAAATGATTATTCGCGTTTTCTTTCGTCAATGATTTTTCGCAACGACCCGATCTTTAGATATAATACTTATCTAAATTACATTTAATTATGGCGCATGTGTAACAACACATAAATAACATAACAAGTGTATGTATGTGGACGTGCGTGTATAATTGCGACGCTATCGCAAATGAAAGTAAAATTGATCGAGATCGTAAAGCCCGTGTCAAACGACGCATTGGAGATCAAAGATTGCAAGTTAGAGATTAGAATTCGACTAATCAGAACAAAGAGAATGAAGATTAAGATTATCTGATTGGTTGAATTCTAATCTCTAATTCTCAAAGCGTAGTTTGATACGAGCTTAAGGTTATTCTATTCCATCGATATCATACTTACAATTCTGATACACACGTCAAGAATATTTTTAAACTTGATATAGAAGAATAACGTTTCATTATTTTTGTTGCAAAGAGATTGGGACCCAAAACCGAATGTTCCTGAGTGCAAAACAAATTTTGCAACAAAACAAAGGGATACGATTGGCGAAATGGGTATTGAAGGCCGACGCTCGCCCTCGACGTCTCCAGAATGCAAACTGCAGCGACAAGGTGATTATACATATAAGTTAATTGATAATGTTATGCCATGCGCGACAGATATGTTTCAAAACAGTTGCAAGATACTTAAAATTTTCATTCGTTTTTTTAGTCAAGTCAGTACCAACGATTGAAATTTATAGACCGCCGGCTGCTAGGAGAGCTAACAATTGCTCACGGATAAATAGTACGCAGACACCGATACAATCGACTACAGATGTTTCTTCGGTCAAGTAAGGCTAAATTATTAAATTATAATTATCGTATAATCGTTTATATATATATATATATATATATATATATATATATATATATATATATATATATATATATATATATATATAGCTATAGAATGTACTCGACCTGTATACAGACGACGTATCTTTCTCTTTTGCATTTCATCAGCATTATGATTTGACATGATCGATGCTAACTATTCCAAAACATATTGTCAATATATGTATATATATATATATATGCAGGAATGTACGTCAAAAACGACCTGATCGGGCGGTTTATATACCCAGACATCGCAGAAGTTTGGAAACTGAAGATAAGAGACCGCAAAGTCTGAAAGTTTCTCACACGATATTAAGTGGAGATTTAAATACGAATAATAATTCTAAACTACAAGATGTATGCTGTAGTCAAGAAAATATAGATGGTACGACTTTAAATAATCAAATTTGCGAGACGAAGATCGAGGATGAACATTTCCTACGAGAGATTTCAGAAAATATAGTTTCTTTAGATTCTGGGAAAATCTCCGATACTCTCGATAACACCGTGCACATATATAAATTATCGGAAGAACTGAAAGAAGATGTGGCAACTTTATCCGAAGAGAAAGAAATTGTTGCAATTAATAATCTTGACGAAAATAGTACTAATTCCAATATATTAAAACCATCTAACCAAGTTGAAATTAATGACAAACAACTAGGAAAGATACAAGAAACTGTAACAGAAAACCAGTCCTCGATCGAATATTTAAGTTGTAACGATGTAATTGATCACAAAGACTGCCAACATATAGTTGGGCAGAATGTAGAATCGGATGTTCTAGTAATTTCTGATACTATTCAAAAGAAATCCAAACAGTCTGAACAACTCTCTCCATTTCTTATAACACCACCCGAGAAAAAAGTAAAAAAGGTAGAAAGGCCAAAAAGCAAACCGGCTCCACCACCTTCTCCACCTCTGAAAATGAACAGAGATGAATGTGATTGGGATAGCTTATTTGACGATAACGGCGATTGTTTAGATCCAACATTAATAGAAGAGGTTAGTATATGCTATGTGTTTATGTTAAATAAATTTTGCTGCGTTTGTCTATTTTGTTGTACATAATTAGTCAATTATTTCTGTATTGTCTCTTACTTAGCTTACGTCAGCAGTAGGTGAAGTAGTGATAGAGCAACCAAAGAACGATTACAAGGCATACAGCAAGCAAATCGAAGTGTCTAGTGACGAATTTGCACACGTTGTAGAAATTTACAATTTTCCTTCCGAGTTCAAAACTAGTGATTTGGCGGCTGTCTTCAGTTCTTTCAAGAATGGTGGTTTTGAACTGAAGTGGGTGGACGATACTCATTGTTTGGGAGTTTTCAGCAGTCCTCTCGTTGGTATGTATGTATACATCTCTAGTAGTTTGTACCAATATGAAAATAATTAATGTAATATGTGATTTGTATATCTTTATTGAGAAATCAGCTTAATAACTAATTTTAACAAGGAAATTATATTCGAGAAAATTTACGATTATTTTGTATCTTTGTGTGTGTGATGCTGCTAATAGTATAATAATCGATATTCATCATTGATGATTGTTGAAAATGGTTGCTTTCCGACAAGTCCAATTATAATCAGACTTATCGCAGTTAGCTATATTCTTTTTTGCTTCTTTTATTTTTCTTTAAGCTGCCGAAGTGTTAGCATCCAATCATCCATTTGTGAAAACGAGACCACTTAGCGAAGCTACTGCTTTGAGTAAAACAAAAGCTAGAAGAAGCGCAGAATTTTTGCAACCTTATAGGAATCGTCCCGAAACATGCGCCGCCTTAGCCAGAAGATTAGTTACAGGTGCATTGGGCGTGAAGCTTGCCACAGCTAGACAAGAACGTGAGCACGAAAAGAATGTATTACGTGAAGCAAAAGGTAATCTTTGAATGTGTGTCATTGTACGTGATATAAAAATAAAAATGATTCAATAATTAAGTATTGGAGAAGTTATTAAAAAGATTTTTGTATTACAGAGAAAAAACGATTAGCCAACAAACAACGAGAGGATGTTTGGGAGGGCATAATACCTACAAAGTAGCATATATCGTTAATATAAAGGAATATTTATAAGGATTTGTACCTCATTGTATATTATACGCACTCACATTATCGTGGCTGCGTAGTTGACATAGCCCACCATGACTCGCATCATGTTATTCTCGCATTAGCGCGCATGCGTATATTTGTGCCTTACTTGTCTGTTCTTTACATGAATAGAAAATTGAACACATTTTCCCAATTTGCCAATTTATCCGCTTTGCTACAAGAAACCTACAATAATTCATCAGTAAATGAGTTCGGTATGTAAATATTAGCTAGTAAATATCCGATTATTTAATTGAATAATTATCTTCCACAAAATTGTTGAGACAATATTATTTTATATATGGATGTACTGGTGTAAAGAAAAAGTAGCAAGGCTAACCCATCCATGCCCTCTACACCTTTCCGATGTATACAATTTTTTAATGAATATAATATATGTTGGGCAATAATTGGTTTGAAACTAAAATTTGATGTCAAAATTATCGGTGTAATGGCAAACATATAGAAAAAAAACTGAGAGTTGCAATGTTTTACAATATTATCATAATGATTGACTCACTATTATTAGTTTATACACAGCAACACAAACAATAATACATAGTATAGATTGATCGCAGGACAATAAATTAAGTTATATCACTAATAACAAGATTCTTTCACGCACACATCGATTCGTTATAACGATATTTCAAAATATATCTTTACAAGGTTTCACATAGTTGGACAACATAATCAGTATAGAAATATCGAAAATATCGTGGCATTAAAATTATATTGCAACGTAATACTATTTTACAATTTTGACTTATGCCACTTATATGTCTGTTATATATACAAATGTTACAAACCAACGCACAATCATTATCTATTCATATTACAGAGTTGCTGAGTATAAGGAGAATAGATCATATTTTTATATACAATTGTTATCAATATGAAATAAAGATATGTATCACCTATCCCTAGTCATTGTACACAAAAAATGCGTTACTTATATGTTAATATGTCACGAGTTGAGAGAGAGAGAGAGAGAGAGATTAAGAGGATCTTTTGTCAGAAAAGAAAAATAAAAATATTTTTCACAAAGCATAATTTGTCTATGTTGTATTTGCATATTGCCAATGTAAATACTTTTATGAGCTTTCTAAACAGATTTGCAAAATACAAAAAGAAAAAGATATAACAGAATATATGTTAGTAAGAATAAAATTAATAGGTATATTTTAATACATTAAATGCATCAAACGTATTAAGGTCTATCGGTAGGTATACAAGTGATAAATTGACGCATGTACTAACGATGAAGAGATTGTAAACATATTTCCTTAATAATACACATGTATTGTGTATACAATGTTACTTTTTAATGGCAGTATTACATCTTGCATTTTTCACAAAATACAGCTACATGGTAGCAAATCTATTTGATTATTCTTTCAGTTTGTATTTTTTTTTCGGTAACAAATATTTCTTTTCAACAGGTTATGCAATCTAATTTGTTTAATATCAAAAGACCAAGAGTTTAATTTAATGGAATGACATGAGAATCGTTACCACTTGCTACCTTTCTTCTTTTTTTTCTGTTGAACTTTGCGTTGTTGCTGACGTGGTCCAGAAGTTTCCACTGCAGAACTATGACGAGGATTTGGAGAAGGTTTGGCATTTGCAGGCATTTTAGTGATATCGCTGTAAAATAAAGTATATTATTTTTTTATGATTAATTCATCATACGTTTATAGTAATGGAGCATATATCTAAGAGGATGTATGTACTAAAGATCACTAGCTCCTGTAGCGGCTCCCTGCGTTCCTTTCATAGCGGTATCCCTATTCCTTCTGTCTCGTTTCTTACGGAATCCACTACGTTCGTGTCTTGGTAACCATCGTTCTGGATCTGGTGCAACATTTGGATCATAATTCTTTGGCAGTTTACCTCTGCGTTTACGTTTCTTGTGCTTCTTTTGAATTACATCTGATATTGGTTTGCTAATAAGAAATCAAAACGCATATGATTTTAGAGTGTTCGAACTGAAATAAGTTGATTGAAATAATCATATTTACCCAGGAGAAGGTTCAATCTTTTTCTTTACTACTTTAGTTCCGATAACCCAATTGCTGCTTTCTAATGCATCAACGTCGGTAGTTTCGGCGAGATCATGAAGCGGCGGTAATCTTTTGGATAATGCCTGTGCTTTAGTAGGGCAGAACTGTACATATGCTACTACTAATTGAGCTAAAGTCTTGGTGTCAGATGGTGAGGCATCTACTAATTCTTGCAAAATGTCAGCCGCAATCTTGAGTTCTCCACCGCGTAAATAAAAATTGGCAGCTTGTCGCCACAATTCTCCCAAATTTTCAGTAGTTTCCTGAAAGGAAATTTTTTATGTAACTTAATAAAAAAAATGTCGCGCGGAAGATACAATAATGCGTATATCCAATTATACCATATACCTTGTTTTTTTTATAATAAGCGACTGCATTTTTTAGAGCGGCCGATGCTCTTTCCCGGTCGTTATCAGCCAAATAAAGTGTAACGAGCGCGCTTACTATTCCAGGTAGAGATCTATCCCTTTCGTTTAGATTCTCAAGAATAGCGATTGCATCTTTTCTTTCATCCTGGCTTAAAAGTACTTGCACACTGGCCAATTTCATAGGCAATTCCTTTTCGCCGACCGCATGTTCGATTAATAGTTTTGCTGCTTCTTTCGGTTTACCTTCTTTACTAAGCTGTACAGCTTTTATGAACATTGCATCTGCTGCAAGCAAAATGCAATCTTTCGCAAGATTACTGCACAGTTGGTGACATTGCTCTCCCTGAAAATATATATCATTTTAATTTAAATAACAAGAATGCGATAGAATGTATATAGTGTTATACAACGGACTTACTTGATCGGTGTAAAATGCTAGTAAACATTGATTGTATGCGATATTTCTTCTTTGCTTAGAAGTTAATTTGTGCTCTAGACTTTCGTGAGTGGCACTTTTCATTCTCTTTTTACTATCAAAAACATTTTGATCTTTATTCAGGCATACTAAATTGTTGCTAGCTACAGCGACCAATGCAATATCGTCTGGCTTGGTCTTTAGAGCAGCGGTATATAACGCTTGTGCTTCTTTTTCTCGACCTTGCAATTGTAAACAATAGCCAAGCTGTACTCGAATTACACCCAATTCATTTTCAATCTCCTCTTCGGACACTCCATCTTCCTCCAATCCCTCCTTACACATTTTCTCAGCAGTTCGCAATTTTTTTTCTGCTTCTATTAAAATAGCTTTATCATCTCTGTTTCCTTGTGCAAGTAAACAACACGCTGCATTGTATGTTAATTCGTAAGTATGTTCACGTAAGGAAGGAACCTCTAAATCCTAGAAATAATTTTTGTATGTTAAAACTATCGATATTTTAATATTAAACTCTTTTGGTTTTCTAAAATGCATGAAACTTACAGAGCCCTCGATTGCTAAATTTCCAAGAACAGCCGCAAGATTTGTTTCTCTTTCCTCTTCATACTCGTCATTTGAATTCTTAATGATGTCTCTATATACCGCAAAGCATTCTTCATATTTCTCTAGGCGATATAATATCTGAGCTTTTAATTCTTTAATTTTCAGAGAAGGATTTTGCACATTTTCTATCACTTTTAATGCTTCAGAAACTTGATTTAAACGATATAGACAGTATCCCTTTTCAAATTCCAAATTCCTAGAATCGAGAAGGAAAAGAAATTTATAAGATGTTATATGTATATTATAATATGAATATTGATATTTAACGTATTGTCATACGTTGCCAATTTGGGAGTTTTAACAATAAGTTGTAATGCCTCGTTGAATTTGGACAGCTGGATATAGCAAATAATTTTACAATGAAGCGCTGCTTCTTCATCTTGGGAGATGCCTAAAACTAAATAATGGAATGTAAATTACCCCATAGCGCTCTAAATGACATATCTTGTTTCAAAATATTTTCTAAATCTAAATTGTCTCAAAGAATGATATACTTAAACATAATTTTACGAAAGTACATGAAATGATATGAAAGCGTTACAGTATAAGCGAGTAAATATACTGATCATTCTTGTCATGATCATCAATATTGCTTCTACTTCTTTTATAATTTAGTTTTAACTTGGCTTACTTCTGTTTGCAGTTTTCAGAGCTCTCTCGTATTCCCCATTTTGTCCTAATTTATTTAATTCCGTGTACAATGCAGAAAGGTTACTTTCTTTCGAAGCCATGTTCTTCAATCAGGCACATACCTACGTGTGACAACGTGGAATCATGCTTATGTATGCATGTGTGCAGCGCAGTGCAGTGTGCACAAATACAAGGCTTGTTAACAGATGTCAAAAGGTATCATTCGAAAAAGTCATTTGAAAGAATGTGATTAATCAATATATATATGTTCGTAATAGAGCATTTCTTTGTCATTTATGTCATTTTCTTACGTTGGGATATTTAAAATTTATACATATACAAGTATATACATATAAAGAGACTTGGGCTTATATAACCTAACCATGTGTAGGTACGTATGTACCGATTTAACCTTTATGCATGGATGGAATATCAAACATCAATTCCATATTTTTATCATTATCGAGTGCTTTCGATTATTTAAATTTCATACAGAATCTTTAAACAGAGTCTCTAATATTGATTTTTGGAAGATTCAATCAGCTTAAGCGGTGTCTACAATGAGATTTCAAGTCGTAAGACTTAACATATCGACCAATCACGGTTGAGCATTTTAAAAGTAAGACCGCAGTTTTGATTGGCCGCGTTCAGCAGAAAAAGCAGCTTTGCAACTGTTGTAAGATTCGTTAATATGATTGGTTCTTGCCCTTGGTTCCTTCTGGATCTAAGTGTATAAACCAATCATGTTAAAGAATTTTACAACAGTTGCAAAGCTGCTTTTTCTGCTGAACGCAGCCATTGTGATTGGTCGATATGTTAAATCTTACGACTTAAAATCTCATTGTAGACATCGCTTTATTATAGCAAAGATCCAATCCTATTTAGCGGAGACTTAAACCCCCTTAATTCCTTATGTCCATTTCCACCAATGTAAATTAACTTTAATCTCGTTTTAACTTGATTTTGATTTTTTTTTAGTTCTAAGAATTAGAAAGAGATAAAAAGTAAGTAAACCGAGATTAAAGTTAATCTACATTGGTGAAAAATGGAAATGGACTTTAGCGAAGATGCAAACCTTGCTTAGCGGAGACTCAAACCCACTTGACGGAGGTCTAAATTCGCTTAGGCTGGGTCTACATTGAATGTCGTAAGTCATGTCGGAAGAAATTGACCAATCACAGTTCATTATTCTTCGAGCGTAAGGAGAATAATGAACTGTGATTGGTCAATTTCTTCCGACACGACTTACGACAGCCAATGTAGACCCAGCCTTAGCGAAGATTCTTATTCAGCGGAAATCTGAAGTTCTTTTCTCCTGGAAAGATGTAATATATGACGAGTGTTTGATATTCCCGAATCAACGATTTACATAAAAATGTCATATATTAAAAATAAACGGATTAATTATTTATTACTCACATATACAGACAGCGGCGCAAATACATTATTTTAATATATGTATATATATTATATAGAAATGTTAATATATATCTAAAATATAGAAATATCATACACCTTTTGCCTTCTCAAAACTAAATCAGAAATATTATTATTAAATTAAACTAGCTTAATTGGTTATTATATAAGATCTTTTTTTCATAAAATGAGAACATTATATTGTCACAAAGAATTTTAATTAACGCAAAGGATTGTATAATTAGATTATCTTTACCGGTGATACTGCTGATTATTAAAGATCTTAACATTAGAAACCATAAAAGTAAAGGAAACATAGAAAAAAGTTTACTAAATTCTTTAATGAAAACTTTAATAAAACTTATATGATGTACAGTG
>NJRP01000139.1:477541-494468 GCA_003063835.1 Aphaenogaster floridana | reverse complement strand
ACAGATGCTTGTCAGCATCATTATCATTGTGATATTACTTTTCTGGTTTCAAGAGCTGCGTTTCAAGTCCGAAAGTAACGGCGCGTAGTTTAAAAGAACTAGAAAAATCACACATAAAATATTAATGAGCACTAAGATCTGCTATGACCGTATTTCGGCCTTTCTCAATTTTAAAATGTTTAATAGAAATTAATTAAATAAAAACCAAATTAAGATATTTTGTAGAAAAATAAATTAAATAGATTATTAGCGGTAACAATAATCTTACCAAGACGGCGACGAAAGAAATGGCGAGTACGATAACGATTGCCTTCATATTCGATTTGTCTTTCCGGTACGATGGAGTTCAAGTTCGTGATCAGATGGGTTACTGGCTAATCGCAAGATACAGTCCTAAGCTTTTATAGTTTGTGACATAATGATGATGTGTTCTCCTTGACGTTCTCTGACACCATGCGTGGGGGAATACTCGAATCATGTCCGTTATTCCTCCGAGGAAGCAATCAATCATGGTAATAAATAATACGATGCCTATAATGGATGTTTCGAGTCCTGCTATTAAAATCCTGTTATTTATCTATATAATATTTGGTGATGAATGCTAATAGCAGGGTCCATTCTCCTATATAATACTTGTTACATGCGTGAGAAGTTTATCAAATAAAAGGGAAAAAAACAGGATGTTAAATAAGAAATCCGAATATTTATAGCTAATTATAGCTAATGGCTATATATAGAAAACTTCCATATGTTGCAAAATAAATGTGTGTGTGTGTTTTGCAAGATAAAAAGTCAATAAATTATTGATAAAATATTGAATTTTTTGTATATCGAAAAGGTGAGACGGGAAGAGAAGATTACGCAAATTTTATTTGCGACAAATATAAACTAGAAAACAAATCGTTATCGAAGTGAGAGAATAATGCAACGATCGCTAATTTCGCTGATTGTTGAGTTACACAACGACAATGTGATGAAGAATGGAACATAAAATCTGACATCATTTAATGATATCCATCGAGAAAATGCCAAATGAGATTACGTGCTAGAGCATTATTAATTCTATTTTATTATCTTAATGTATTAATTATGTTGAAAGCTACCCAGTCGACATCGAGCATCAGTTGCATTACATCTATGTTTAAAGGAGGATGTTAAAAAAGAGCCGATTTTTGCCCAAAAAAGTATAAGTAAAATGAAAATAGTGTTTTATATAGATTTTGACCTTCTGAATACGAAAAATTTTTTAAAAAGTTCGTGGTGCTTGGGGAACACCTTGAAAATTGAGCAAGAACATGCGGTTTATCCCAGTGAGAAAGCAATATCAAAACAATGTCGAAACGATGTCGTAGATGTCAAAATTAGCTCGAAACGACGTCGTTTCGATATTAGCTTTCTCACTGGGATGATAGCTCCAAACATCATCCGAATTTCCATAAATACATCTTGTATATTCTTTCTCAATTTTCAAAGTGTTTCCCAAGCACCGCGAACTTTCTAAAAATTTTTTCTCTAATTTTATCGTATTCAGGAGATCAAAATCTATATAAAACGCTATTCATTTTATTTATACCTTTTTAGGCAAAAAATCGGCCCTTTTTTAACATCCTTCTTTCGCACTCAATAATGTAAATGTAATATAACAACATGTGTTATATTACATTTATATTGTTGAGTGCGAAATTTTAACATGGATGTAATGTAACTGATGTTCGGTGTCAACTGGGTATGTTCCTAGATTTTTTTTTAGATGTTATACATAGAATGAAACGCGCGATTTTTCGGAGATTATGTTAATTAAATAGAACTACTTCCTGTCGTATAAAAGCGAAACTTTATGGTTGATACTTCCCTACCTTAATAAAGTATAAATATAAACTCGCTGTTTTTCTTGTAATTATTCTTGAAATAAATGCTTTGTCTAAAGATGAATATCACCCGCCGGAAAGCACGCATACAATTTTCTTGGAATTATTGCAATTAGATATTGCAGTTGATTAGAATTTGATTATTCTGAGAATACGATTATCTCATAGTACATACACCGCACATATATACGCACGCACACATCGCACAAACATCATTATCGTCATCATGTAGCCGATTTTACATAATTTCCTTCCATATATACGATACAATATTGTCATGGTAATAAAGTATAAGTGTCCTTCCCGTCATAAAAAGATCATTTAGCGCGATAGTTCCGACACTTTATTATATTTTACAGAATGTACATTTCGTCATATGAATAATCCTAGTGATTCAAACGGAGGCAGAGACGTGCCCAAGGACAGTTTGCGGTCTCCAAGATCAATTATCGTGAACTTTGGTACTACCGATACTAGGTATCTATAATCTATAGTCAATATTTTCGTTTTACATAAATTTATCGCGCGTCTATAAAAATGTTTATAAACGCTTTATCATAAAATGTATTGCTTGCAATCTCATTTTTCCGACGTAAATCAGAATTATTGTTAGATCAAATCAAATGCAATGTTGTAAGATCAAAATAAAATAGTGTAACTTTGGAATATATCTAATTTGTAAAGGAAATATTAAAAATCGATGGCCAGAGTCCGGAGCGCGGTTGTACGTGCCATAAATTAAATTTTCGATCTCGACTGAGATCCTCTTTAGTTGGTGGCCTATGGACTCTTGTGTTATTGTAGAATTGTAAATGACATATAAACAGAAGACTTAGTTCGTCTTTCGACGGAATATTTTTTTAGCTGAGTATATTTGAATTACGTTTAGTAATGTAATTCAAACAGATGAGAAATTTATATTTTAAAATAACAATAAGATTTAACTCTCTCGAAAAAGTACAAATAAGTGAAAAGAAAGGGCTAATGAGAGTTCGGCGCGGTAATTTGTGCGCAAATTAATAAATATTTAAACAATATAATGTGTTCGTTCACATGTTTCGAAAACGAACGTTTCGGCTCTAGTTCGAGCCATTTTCAGCGATGAAAATTCCGGTCACACGCCAACGGAGGGACTGAGGAGTCACTTTCTAGATTTCCAAGTCTAAAGTTCTGATTTCTCATGGATGATCTTAGTATAATTAAATATAGAGATACTCTCAGATACCTAATAATCCTCAGAATCTGTGAGTAGAACAGAGGTTACAAATGAAACTCTCTCGAGCAGTGATAATATTGAAATGAAAAGCTCTGTTCTACTCACAGATTCTGAGGACTATTACCCAGACAGCACACGAATATCCGAAGGACATCCATGAGACATCTTTTAAGGATATTGAGAATATCCGTAAGCCATCCGTTTTATGTCCTTCCGACATTCTATGGACATCCATGGTATATCCGTTTATGAAATTGGTGGACGTCGAATGGACATAAATGAATAATGATGGATAAGCTATACATTTTGTTACATATAACCACCAAGAATATCAAGTAATATCTGTATTAACTTTAGAACTGAACGAAATTGTATTGTCAAAATACATCTCATTTATTTTCACACCTTGAAGCCCAATTTTAGAAACTCGTCTTCGAAAACCCATTTCGTTAAAACATGGGTGGAGACTTTTATAATGCTGCGTCTTTTATTTCATTTTGTATGATTTTTTACTTACGAGAAATACGAGAACTCCGTGTCCATCTGGTGGTGGTGCCGCGTACTGCTCGCGGATGTAGTGGATATTATATGGACATACAAACTTGTCCATTTTGGGATATCCTATAGTGTCCACAAATATATATCCTATGTATATCTTTATAAGGTCCATGGACATCCCGACAAGAAATGGACACAAAACGGATGTCCATAGGATATCCTGTGCTGACTGGGTAGGTATCTCTATATTTAATTATACTAAGATCATCCATGAGAGATCAGAACTTTAGACTTGGAAATCTAGAAGTGACTTCTCAGTCCCTCCGTTGGCGTGTGACCGGAATTTTTATCGCTGAAGATGGCTCGAACTAGAGCCGAAACGTTCGTTTTCGAAACATGTAAACAAACACATTATATTGTTTAAATACTTATTAATTTGCGCACAAATTACCGCGCCGAACTCTCTCATTAGCCCTTTCTTTTCACTTATTTGTATATTTTAAAAGTTTTTTGTATTTATTTATAAATATGTGCGATTACAACCACCAAGATAAATGTCAATCAATTAAACTACAGGTAGCTTGTTTATTTAGATAAAACCAGAATGGACAAGTTTAATATGTTTTTCTTTATATTCAGATTAATAAATTGCGCTTTTTATTCCTTATGTGTCATTATGCAGCTATATGTGTTTAATGTGTATCCTAGCAATGGGTGTGTTCAAGCCGACGAAGCAGCTAGCCTGCTCGCCGAGAGATTGAACATGATTGGTTTTTACTTATACAAGGTGTCCCATTTTAAAAGTTCCACGCGATTATCTCTTGAAATATTCGTTATTCGAAAAAATGTTTCAAGTAAAATTTACTCTGTTTCGAGGGGGACATCTTATGATGGACACATGTTTTTCCTAGGTGGAGGTGTTCCTGAGATTTCAAGGTGACCTTTGTTTTTTTAAATGGAATCACATTTTTTTTATATATTATAATTCCTCCAGTTATTTGGCATATAAAAGTATTAAGGTATAGTTATCAAAAAATCAATAGTTTGCGAGATATTTTATATTTTATTCTGGCATATTTTGACAAAGTATAAAATATCTTGTAAACTATTAATTTTTTGATAATTGTACCTTAATACTTTTATGCACAGAATAATGACATGAATCAATTAGTATAAAGAAAACACATGGCTGTGTTTTTCAAAAAAATTATGCAATTTGCAACATGCAATATTACACATCTTTTTTGAAAAGCAGCCATGTGTTTTCTTTACACTAATTGATTCATGTCATTATTCTGTGCATAAAAGTATTAAGATACGATTATCAAAAAATTAATAGTTTACAAGATATTTTACACTTTATGTCAAAATATGCCAGAATAAAATATAAAATATTTCGCAAACTATTGATTTTTTGATAACTTTACCTTAATACTTTTATATACCAAATACCTGGAGGAATTATAATATATAAAGAAAATCATGTAATTCCATTTAAAAAAATAAAGGTCACCTTAAAATCTCAGGAACACCTTCACCTAGGAAAAACGTGTGTCCATCATAAGATGTCCCCCTCGAAACAGAGTAAATTTTCCCATACAGCACAGAACATTGCAGTAGCATTTGCAGCAATGTTTCGACAATGTTGTTATGTTGCTGCAATGTTGCTGCAACTTCTGTGCTGTATGGGTTACTTGAAACATTTTTTCGAATAACGAATATTTCAAGAGATAATCGCGTGGAACTTTTAAAATAGAACACCCTGTATAGATCCAATCAATCACATTCAATTGCTCGGCGAGCAGGCTAGCAGCTTCGTCTGGCTTGAACACGACCAATATTTCATCCATTTTAAATTCTATGTAGAATGCAAAAAATAAATCATTAATCTTTGTGGAATTGATATAACTCGACATCTTTTCCATCCTGGATGCTAACATAGCATCATATATATTTATGAATTTAATGGAACAGGACTTTGTATTTATTTCTCTTATCATTCTTATTATTTTTTATATATTGACGTTCGTATTTTTGCCGGTAGTACGAGAAATATGACAAATATTGCGATATTTCAAAAGTTGATTGACGCATCTCGAAACTATCTACTTTAGTTCGTTTTCAACATTACATATGTACATACGCATTAGGGGAGCGTCCCATTTGACGTTGACCACGTGCGATTGACCACAGCCATTCACAGCGGAGTTTTTCCACTGGACCAACCAATCAGAAAATTTATATTAAATTAGCCAATTAGCGACATGGGCAATTGGGTCCCACTCCGCATAAGTACTCGAGTTTAAGCCTCTAGATCTAAAAGTAACCACGTCGTATTCAAGCCAATCATATTCGGTTATAAACGCAAATATTATATATATAGGGTTTAAAGTGTCCACTTTTGATATCTTTAAAACCTTAAGCGAAACTTTTAAAGCCCTAAACGAAATTTCTAAAACCCTAAAGCCCAATAGTACCATTGACGCTTCTGATTGGCTGTCGCAACAGGCTTGCGATCGACTTGCGACTAATGTAGAACGGGCTTAAGAGCCATGGCACACAAAAAAACGTACGCAGTAAGGGCCTATCCAGACAAACTTGCATAATAATCGCATAAACATATTAAGGAAGTTGATTGGTCTATTTTCTTATGCATTTACTTATGAACTAATCAATTTCCTTATGCATATGTTTATGCGATTATGCAAGTTTGTCTGGATAGGCCCTAAAGGCCACAGCACACACTTTTGCATAATGCATAACGCATAATGCATAAGGAAATCAGCCAATCAGAATCCTTTATTTTCATCCCAAGATAGCTGATTTCATCCCAACCCATGTAGCACAGCAGCGCGTGCAAAGCGCTTTGAAAGCGCTTTTGAGAGGTTATAACCCTTTCAAAGCGTTTTGCACGCGCTGCTGTGCTACATGGGAAGATTGGCTGATTTCCTTATGCATTATGCGTTATGCGTTATGCAAAAGTCTGTGCGGAGGCCTTTAAGCCCATCACACATGAAATTACATAGGCTGCATAAGCATAACATAAGATCGCTGGACCAATGAGCATCTTATGTAAATCAATATGGCGACTTTATGCTTGATGCTCATTGGTTTAGCGGTCTTAAGCCCATCGCACATGAAATGCATAGCGTAGCATAAACATAGCATAAGACCGCTAAACCAATGAGCATCCAGCATAAAGTCGCCATATTGATTTACATAAGATGCTCATTGGTCCAGCGATCTTATGTTATGCTTATGCAGCCTATGCAATTTCATGTGCGATGGGCTTTATGCTATGCTTATGCTACGCTATGCATTTCATGTGCGATGGGCTTTACTGAGTGGATTCCGTAAAGCGCATATGCGCGCATTTTTCTATAGTAAACGTTACGTATGCTATAGATATATGCGCGCATATATGCTTTAGCCTGGGTCTACAATAGGGTGTAGTAAGCTTTAAGCTCTAAGAAATTAACCAATCACAATAGAATTTGAGGAGAATAATCAACTGTGATTGGCCAATTTTTAGGGCTTAAAGCTTACTACACTCTATTGTAGCCAGTCTTACCGAATCCACCCACTATAGAAAAATGCGTGCTTACGCGCTTTACGGAATCCACCCAAAATTGCAGAAGCCATGGGCAGATTGCAGAAGCCATAGCGCATTATGTATTTTTATGTAGATTGGATATTCAGAAGCCATGGAGATGAATTTCTATTCACCCATATAGGTGAATCCCCATGGAGCGGAATAGCGTAACGCGGAACGAGAGCGGAACCAATCACAAGACCGTTTCAACGGAAGACTCTATCGGAACGATCCCGTGATTGGTCCCGCTCTCGTTCCGCTTTTCCGCTCCATGGGGATTCACCCTATCACTCCTAAAATACTGAGAAAATCGCAATTTAATTGCGATATTTGTAATCAGAAGAATTCCCCGATCGTCCCTACAGAGCGAATTTTTGGAAAAAGGTCAAAATAAAAATTGACGACTTGCCGACCCTTAACCTATAAACTTCTTCTTCTTCTATTCGTTATGGCACCCGTGTCCCTTGTACGGGACTCGATACGGCCAATATTCAGACTATGAATGGTATACGAAGTCGTTAGCAAGAAAGCAATAACAATACACGCCAATAACAATAAAACAAAGGCGGTAGATTGCGTCAGCAATCCTCAAAAATTTTCTCTCGGGACGAAACACGTCCGAGCCTGTTCACGGCCACGAGCCAACTCTAACCTATAAACTATATTTTAGACTTAGAACATATGTTCTAAGATTTTAGACCCAGACTTATGTCGTCAGTCATTAGGGGTGGTTGATTTACTTCGCGAACAGCATGAAAATACAACTATCAAACCTGCCAAACTATTTTATGAAACATGGGAGATAAAGGTATTTAATTATCTTCTCTTTATTTAACGATTATACAAAATATTATTTTACGAGTATTTCTGTTTCCAACATCTGCGAAACACAAGTATATAAAGCAAATGTTTGTATAATTTTTTATTCTAAAACAAAATTGTTTTGCATATGTATAAGAATCAATTATATGGCAAAGAGAGACGTACATATAAATAAATATAACATATTAAATATGTAATCGTGTGTGTGGCTTAATTAAATTCTATATTTTTAGAGCATCATGTTCACTTTAGCGGTGGAAGTGGACTTGGAAAAAATAACAACATTATGATACAGCCACAGCGACATGGCCATATAGATGCTCATTTAGGATTCTTGCAATTGTATCACAGGTTACTTGTTGTATAAAATTTTTTGTATTCCTAAGTATAACGATTGTTACCTTGAATACTGAGAGAATACATTTTAATTTCTATCATAGTATAATTATGATTATTTATTAAAATTATTAAAATTTATAATATATATAGAAATATATAGAGAAAAGAAATGGATATATTAAATATTAATTTTATATATTTATTCCAGATATCTTATAAACTTTTCGGTGCCATGGAATACATGTATTCATCCAGAAGAAGAAACGATAGGTCCAACGGCAATTGCAGGGAATCACAGTGCAAATTGTCACATTGTCAGTTTTGAATCAGAAAAAGATGGCTTAAGGTATAATATTTGTTACATATATATTTTTCATAATTAATCGCATATACATGACACTTTTTTTCAAATTGATTCAGCTGTTGAAATAATCGATTTGTTTATCAGATTAACAATAGAGCTATTGGCATATAAGGAGAAAATATTAAAAGAGGATGTCGAAGTGATGTGCTGTCGATCGGGTACTCCATTGAAAATTGTGCTGAATGCACGTGTTTTAGCAAAAGATAAGGGTACACCATTGTTGAGAAACGGCATACGCAGTATTGGTGTAGAAGGAACCGAAGACGACGAAGACGAGGTGTCTGAATAATGCTGCTTATTATCGAGCTGTCTTTCAATGATAAATATTTAAGCGTGGAAGTGCCGAATACTAAAATAAGAGTTTGAATGAACAAACGAATCGGCATAGCTGAAAGATCCCAGGATAGAACAAATGACGCAATTGTAAATGGCCAATGCTGCATAATATAAGATAATTTGCCTATTGCTCTTAAGAATATGTCGCATGTGCAAGACGTCTTCAAAAACTATGATGAAACTACTTATTGCCTGCTAATTATGTACACGCAAGTTGTAACGAGCAAATCTATTTTGTTATCATTTTATATCGATCGATATCGATGTCAATTTTCAACGAAACTTCCACTAAGTAAAAATGTTTACAGAGGCACTAAATCATTTTTCAATTGTTTATGAAAATCAAGATTAATTATTGGAATAAACTGAAACGTAAAGTTCTACCGTGTTATCAATAACCATCTCTTTGGCATCCTCATTAAAATCGCACCATTGCAGTCTTATACGTGCCATCGCATTCACGGTCATTTTGTAAATTCAAATTAAAAAGACTCGTTTCAGTTCTTATCTAATTTCGAGCTTAATGATCGAAGACGATAGGTCTTAACATCGAAAATTGAATTTTTTCGTAGGAATTCCGGTTGGGCCGTCTACAAATTCACAAATGTTAAAGCCTAATTTTGCTAATGGATGACAATTGCTGCTGGGATTACCCCATTTGCCTTTAAAAGTCATCCAGCCTGGTAAAGGCTCGTTATCCTCTTCCAAGAGCAACTCCAATCTTTTCCATGTCGGCCAAGCAGTTCCGAATCCACTCTCGTCGTACAGACGAGGTACTCGAACGAATTTGTGTTTTCCTGGAGCTGTCCAGAGCCCGTGCGAGCCGCGCGCGCTAAATAAAATCGGATGCGAATCACCAGCGGTATAAACTTTTTCAGGAAATGTTGGCTTCTGGAAGAGACCTTTTCTCGTTTCTTGACTCTCGTAGACGAAAGTACCATTTCGCGGATCATACTGATAAAACGCCCCGGCATCGTGCGCCGATACGTACATCGCCAGAGGATACTCGTTATCCTAAATAACGATATCGTATTTTGGAATAGGTTTATTTAAGGTAAGCATGTGAACGGGGACAACAGAAAAGTTTACTTTGAGAAATTGTTAAAAAAAAGTGTGATGATTTACCTTGAAATAAAGACTCATATGTTCCCAATCTCCAATGTGACTGCCATATTCTTTAAGCGTACCTATACACACGCCACCAATGGTAGGTATCGGCCAGCTGCCGAAAAATCCAAGATCCAATACGCAGACCGTTTTTCCCTCGCTAAACGGATAGAACATCCAATAGGTCACGTGAAAGTGCACTTTTTGACATCCATTGTCTTTTCTGATCTTTTCGAATCGCGGCACTGTTGCCGCCTGAAATTATATATAAGTATGTAGTTTAGAAAGAAAAGAGGACTTATTTCTTTTAGGAATAATAGGACAAGTGGTGGGCAATTAGCTCAGGGTTTTCTTAATGCGTAAAATTGACAAGTTCGATAAATTGAAATTTATGAAAATTATTAATGAAAACAGTATTTGTTATTCACGTTATTTTACCTGGCGCATTTGTTCTCGCGATATAATCTGTGCTGTTAGATCATTGGTGCCATCGATCTGTCCCTGTCGTTGAGCCAAAAATCCTGGATCCTGTAGCAGCGTGAAAGCGTTTCGTTCCTTCTTCGGCATCGGCATGTTTCTCGCTGCGTGTAATCGCAACCGCGCGTCTCTCGAAACGCAGTTTTTCACGAGAGCGTAGACGGGTACGGTTCCAGCGGGCTTTCGACCGTACAAGAAGGACGATCGATTCTTTAATAGGGACTCTGTTAAAAATGTTTCATTTCAACAGTCAAACATCACACAACAGCGATTTTCCGCGACACTATAGAGATATGTATATACGTATATACAGGGTGTTTCAGGGTTAAATGTTCTAACTTAAAATATGAACTTGAGGGC
The DNA here is from genome assembly GCA_003063835.1 of Aphaenogaster floridana. Classification (NCBI taxonomy): domain Eukaryota; kingdom Metazoa; phylum Arthropoda; class Insecta; order Hymenoptera; family Formicidae; genus Aphaenogaster; species Aphaenogaster floridana. Next base: position 483,489 of record NJRP01000139.1, on the reverse strand, counting down.
CTCAAAGCAAGAAAAAATTTTCCTCTGGAAGTATGCCCGTAAACGCTTATGTTTAAGAGATATTGACATCTAAATATTTTCATTATAAAATTGTTATCAGATTATAATAAATAATTTAATAGTGTGCTTCAACTACTTTATTATTAGAAAATATGAAAACACTTTTATATAATTATAAATTTTGTTCAAAGTAAAGGCCTTGAATATTGAGACAGGCTTGGCATTTTTTTTTCACGTACGGCAGCAGTGGCTGGCAGCGAGCGGCATTGAATATATCTATTATTTCACACTTGAACAATTCTTCCTTATAAAGAATTAATGTGGCCATTAACTGGCCTTTCGTAGACTTTTTGTTTAATAGCACCCCAAGCAAAAAATCCATTGGCTAAATATATTTATTATCCCGAACGATTTCAAGAATAGCCCCCCGCCTGTGGCTTGTTCTGTGCGCTCTCCAGATTTGACGCTATTGGATATTTTTGCTTAGGATAGTATTGAACAAAAAGTCTACGAAAGGTCGGTTAATGACATTAATTCTTTACAAAGACAAATTATTCAAGCATGTGAAACAATTACAGGTATTCAGTGCCGCTCTGCCACTGCTGCCGTGAAAAAAAGATGCCAAAGCCTGTTTCAATGTTTAAGGCCGTCACTTTGAACAAAATTTATAATTATGTAAAAAATTTCATATTCTCTAATAATAAAGTAGTTGAAGCACACTATTAAATTATTTATTCGAACCTGATAACAATTTCATAAAATTTTATAATGAAAATGTTTAGATGTCAATATTAAACGAAGCGTTTACGGGCATACCTTCAGAGGAAAATTTTTTCTTGTTTTGAGGTCCCAAGTTCATATTTTAAGTTAGGACATTTAACCCTGAAACACCCTGCGTATGTGTACAATAAAGTATGAAATCGTATCTTATTCTACTCGAGAGGTATATATTATTTGTCGTAATTATTTCCAACATTTACCTACGTCTATTCTAGTGCGAAGGTAATACTGGTCCGATTGTACGTTATCGAGGAATTCGGTTACACCGAGAGGCAAAAATCGTTCTCCAGGCGCGAGCCATACCAAAGGTGCCCAATCCCGTATCAATCTTCTTACTGACAATGAGAAAATGAGGAAATTTCATCAGAAGTAGAATGCCGCTCGCAAATGCGATTTCGATCGCATGGATCGCGTGTTACGGGGACATGTTACGGCCGACATGTACGTACATTGTACGTACCGTACGCGGGATCGAGTGCATCTCTGACTCTCGGCCTTCAACTGCAGGCATGCCTGTTCTCGTTGTATCGCGAGAAACGGGCACGTAGGTCAACGCGAGATTCTCGTAACCCCATTATGCGAGTTTAAGGTGAAACAAGCTCCGTGGGTGTTTCTGCAGTGCTTCGAATCACATATCAGCTACACGCTTCATCAGTTTCTCGCCAACTCAAAATGAAAAGATCGTCTCTGCTTTCGGGGCAATCGATCGCGGACGCGGCGGATTACAAATATTACAACAGGAACGCGGAAACGTAACGATAATTTACAGCAAAAATTGCGGGCGATGTAAAACGATAATGCGATGGAGACGCGCAGCGTTCCAGATAGCACACAATATTCTATGAATATTCTTAATTTTGGAATATTCGAATAGAATATTAGATAAATATACGTATGTAGAATGTTACAATCGGAAATCGTATATTTATAATTGAGAAGAACATTCTTAGAATATTCGTTGAGTTTATTTATTGCACATTTGAATATAGTAGTGAGTGCTATTCAAATATACTATAAATATATAAGTGTCTTAAAGAATATTCGAAATATTCTCGAAGAATTTAATGTTAGTAATCGTTTGCTTCGCCAGTAATAATCAAACCAAGTGTTTGTGTTGAACGACCCAACTGGCCAAATTTATTATTAATTAATACGACACGTTTCGACCATTGCTTTTGGTCCTTATCAAGTATATACAATCCAAGTCATATGAAAATAAGATGTAGGTGTTAAACAAAATATCCTGTTAGTCATGAATTTTTCCGGAAAATCATCAATCTAAAAGGTATTTTGTGTGTCATAAATTGTTAGTTCTTGAAACTAGAGCACTAAATGGAAAACGATGTGAAATTGCGTTTCCGTTCATAATCAGAAGTTAAAATTATAAATTATTAATAAATTAAGAGAACGAGAGACATAGCACAATTACATCATCACACTTTGAAAGTCAACTATACACTGATATTCTTGAAGAATATTCGTAGAACGTTCATAGAAATGTTTAGTGCTATCTGGGGTTGATTGCAGGCTCATCGTCAGTTTGTTAATTTCGCTAAGCGGCAAGTGGTAAGAGGCTCTCGTCGATATTGTCAACTCTCGCGATGAGCCGTCTCTAAGGTATCTCGCATCATTAGCGCGGATCATAATTCATGCGACGCGAACAGGTGAGTTTGCTGTCGGTACGTTTTCTCGGTTGATACGGCGCGGCGCGGCGCGGCGTTTCGAAACGCGCCGCGAGTCATCGAAGCTGTTTAAACAAGTCGAACCACGGGCAAAATCGAAAATTAACGCGCAACTCGTTTCAATCCGCTTCAACTCGCTTTGCTTCTTTCGACGGTCGTGCGTGGAACCGGTCCAGAAATGGGACAACCGATATTTAACCCTGCAGCCTCTTCGCGTATATTCGAACACGCGCGAAATAAATACGAGCGTATTTTGCCGATTTTACGGAAGGGCGACATCCTCCCGCATCATAATTTTATCGCGTTTCTTTTCGCTTTAAAAGTTTTAAATGCGTTTCGTTATTGTAATGGCCTCGACTAATTAATAGCTTTAGTCTCGCGTTATATTACCATATCGCATCATTCCGTTCATGCGTGCAATCTTGACGACGCGATCTACTTGTATGGTATTCGACGGATGTTACGCGTTCGTTATAAATATATTTTTTACGCCATCTAAAAGAAAAAAAGGGTGATGGGGGAGAAACGATATCCAGAAAACGTGAATAAACATTAATATTATTTTTATTGCAATCCGCTGCTCGTATAAATTCGATGAACAGCATACTTTTCTTCCTCCAAGTCTTCTTACAATTACAAGCGCAGTTTTACACAATAATTATCCTAATAATTTACCTAAGGCGACCGAGATATCGTGAATAACATTCGGTTCACGATCGATCGAATCGATCAAGAATCGACCGTGTTTTACATATTAAATCACGAGATTCGTTTCTTTTAGATAGTACGGTATATACTCGAATTTGAAGCAAATCGCATGTAGCACAACAAAGAAAGAAAGGAAAGGAAAGAAAAGAAAAGAAGAGGACGGTTCAAATGTTCGTTTAGAGCTACACTCGCAATTGATATCGATGTACAATATAATGAGATACGTACCTTGTTTCTCATTGGCCGCGGATAGCCGCGATCCTGCGACCGCGTGAGTTACAACAAGTATAACGAACAATAATCCTGTCATGTTCGTTCCATCGGTACATTTTGATGGGAGGAACGCGATCGATAATCACCGATCCGCGTTCTTTTCTTTCACTATTTTCCGCATTCTTGGATTCGCGATTATCGGCTGTCTGCGAGAAGAACAGTGACGCGAGAGACGGAGATTCTCCTCGGTATCGACCGAACGGAAACGCTTCCCGGATTACTGACCAAAGCGCGACTACCTCGCTTTCCATGCCGCTCACTAGACAAACGTTACAGAATACGCGCACGTCGCACGTCGCACCGTCTCGCATTGCGAGATCCGTAACCAGCCGCGGTGTTTGCGTTTCAAATGTTACGAAAGAGCTATTCAAATTCATTTATGGCAAACGAAAAGGAAAGCGGTTCAATTGTAACGCATCACTTATTAATTTTATATATATATACATATATGTGCACGCGCGCGCGCGTGCGTGCGTGTGTGTGTGTGTATATACACACACATACGCACACACATATATATATATATATACATATATGTCCATAGTCATCAGATATATTCGTACAATAATTGCATATCCGCATATAATCTCGTGTACGTAATTTCTCTCTTGCTAATTGCTTTATTATATAAAGATGGATAAGACTACTTTCTTACATATAGTATGATCAACTATTTTAATACCATTCGCTAGATACAATGTCCTGACTCCTAAGTAAATGTAACTGAAATTTCTGTATCATTTTGATCGGAGCTAAAGATGAAGATAACTATATTTCTTTGATATAAATCGTGTGATCCTAGCGTAACAAAACGAGATTATTCGACAATAAAAGGAGAGAAAGTTACACATGGATATTTGTTTGATAGAAAGTACTCTCTGCAATCATAAATATTTTGTTTATACGATACCGGGTCTAGATTTGTATATTTTTATTTCTTATTGTTGTAAAATGTATTAGTGTTTTCCTCTTACACCAGACAGTTAATACGTAATCGATCGGAAGAAAAATTTAGAATAAGATCCTCAAAAATCTATATGCAATATATAACTTTATAAGCATAATTTAAAAAATTTGATTTTCTATTTTTTGCAAAGCATATGATCAGATTAGAAATTTTGGAAATATATATGTATATATAGATATAATTTCGATTGATTCAGCAAGCTATCTAATATAAAAAGATTGTGCATTTTGTATATTGCTTTGAACATATCATAAATATTTCAACTATGATAAGATTGAAACACTTATGTAATAATTAATATTTGTAAATAACTGTACAAAATGATTCAAATAGTATTGCATACATATGATGTATTTATATCTCGGATTTAAATTTTCTTCTGCAATTAGGACAAAGAGCCTGCAACATAAATAAGTACAATCATGAATTTTTATGCACGATTCAAAAGCTTGTATCTAGTTAGTACGTTTCGGATTTTACCCCAGGATTATATTTTGTCAATTCATTAATGCAATCCTTGTGAAAATTATGTCTACAAGGACGCAATTGTATTACGTCCGAATCAACTAATGCATATTGGCAGATTGAACAATTGTTCATATCATCTTTACTTGTCGCGAGGTCTCTTCTTTCTTTACTTTTCGAAGAGTTTGATGAACTTCTTCTATTTAATAGTGCACTGAAAGTAAATATCTCTTGTAGAAGCATGCGATATGTAATGTTTCCAATATCGTAGTATTCTAATGTTTCTTAAGTAAAAAAAAACACAATGGTTCTTCTACTATGTTCTTCTACTACTAAGATAATTATGAAGAAATAAAGCAATTGGAAAAATAATTTTATATTTGCGTGAAGTGGAAAATAAATTCAAAGAAGAAAAAAAGTAGATATCATTAATCGGGCGCAGGTAATGCTACATGCTACTTATGTATACGTATATATTAATGAGTACTTTTCAGTTGGATGCGACCAAGAGCGATCCTCGTAGTGGTCTTCGGACGATCTTCTATTCCTCGAATACGAATACGACTGTTCCTCTGATCGGTTATTTTCGGTGAACACATAATACAGGAAAGTCGCTATTCCAACTCCAACTCCGACAAGTAATACTAATCCGGGATACGTCATTTTCATTACATCTAAGCGATACGCGTACGAGTATATCTGCCACTCAATTTCATGTTTTGTAATTTTTGTAACGTTGTGTCATGTGTCACAGATTTAATATACATTCGATAAAGAATCTAATCAACTACGAGATTCCTCGTTTTTCATCAATCGCAAGATCACTCTCTATTCAATTCTTGTGTAATAACGGAAACAAAGTATCGCGTATACACTAACCCTAACCTAACCATGAAAGTGGTAACGTCTAACGAGCAATGTCAACAGGCTTGCTAACTAAACAAATTAAATCTTCTCTATAGGGCATAGAATAAGCAATAAAAGCCTTGTTCACGTTGCTTGCACTCCCTAGTATTTCCTGCACTTAAAGCGAGATAGGGCGACTGCACACAGGACGCGTTGACACGTTAAGG